>JABCKS010000275.1:0-25237 GCA_018851325.1 Termitomyces sp. DKA19 | reverse complement strand
CTTATTCTCTCCTTGAGAACTCTGTCTACCAAGACAAATCCCAGCATATCAAAGGTGTCAGGCACTATCCTGCCTTTACTTTAGCCATCATCCAGTTGGCAGAATAAGCTAAGGCTAAAGGCTCCTCAATCTTGGTTTTATGTCATGTTGGGGCTGCTGAACTGGTATGCCTTTATCCCTTTTTAGACTTTTACCCACTAACACCTTTCTCCATCTAGGTTTTTACTGATCAATCTGACTTTGATTATATTTCTCAACAACCTGACATCTACAAGGCCTTATATGGTGTTCAAGAGATTATTGATTGGAACCTTGCTCAGTCTTCAGTAACCATTAAGAATTGGTGTATTTTTGCCAACACCATTCTCAAGATCATCAAGGACCATCATGTTAAGGAAGCTGCTAACTGAGTTGCCAAAGAAGCCAAAGAACATACTAAGGTACTTCTTTATTTTTCCCTCTATAACCTTTGCCTTACTTTATTCAGACCTGTCATTGTGAAGATGCCTACAAGGCTCATGAGTGCTGTTAGGAGCATGATAGTGATGTAGAGATGATGAGTGTGTCCTCCCCACACCCTTCCAAGTGCAAGACTAATGATGTGAGCTTTTCCTTTTCTTCCAGAAACACAAATTAATAAGTTATTTACTTGTTTCTCACTCCTTTCCCTTTCCTTGCAGTATATACCTGAGACAGCACCTAAAGCCAAGAAGCCCCATCTCCAACCCTCTGTTGGTATGTTGCTTTACTTCTTTTTGCTTGATCTCACTTCATTTTTATCTCCAGCTTCCTATTGCCCTGATGGTTCTTGTGTGCAGGCTTTATTGGACAAAACCAACCATATTTTAGCAAAAAATGGTAAAATTTTGCATTCAACACTTTGTGACTATGTCCAGGTACTCAAGCAATCTGCCTGCCAGTAACTCTTTGCTTTGGATGTCACCCAACAGCTCTACAAACAACTTATTGCACATTGCAAGGCTGTTAGGACTGCCCTTGATAATCAAGATGTTGCTGATGCCAGCATCATAATTTGTGACCTGCAAGTTGCTTCTAGTTTGCAATTGGTTCATCTTCTTTTGTTTATTCAGCTTCCTTATATCCCTTATCCATTTTACTCCCAGCCAGTCATTGAAAATGTGTCTATTGAGGTCTCTGGGATGGATCTCAAAGTGGGCAAGGTAGAAAGCACTATTGAGGCTATATTATAGCTACTATAGTCTCTACTGCTTGTCCTTAATCCTCACAACTTGTTGTCTTCCACAATTTCTGCCTTGTTTGCTTTGCAAGTTTCTAACTGGTATGCCACAGCATGTACATTGACAAGTTGATGATGGCACATGACTGAGGTTTATGAGGTTGGGGTTCACCTGACCATATCTCCAGTCCTGTGACTTGTGTTGATTCTTCCTGTTTGCCCTGCCAATGCACACCCTGGAGGTAGAGATCCTCCTCACTATTTCCTTCATTCTTTTCTTCCTTCAATTCTTGTAGTTTAGATGGTGTAATATCAATCCATTCTTCTATACTAGTAGGGAGAGTGATGCTTTATTGGGCTTTATAAGGAATGACTCTAAATGCTGCCACCCTTTCTTGTCATACTGTACCATCTAATTCAGCCACTATGTAGTTGCCCCCTTTAGTTCTTGTGAGCACTATGATGTGCTCCTATACCACCTAGCTGCCATGCAGAAAATCAGAAGGAAAGACCTAGAGTGCACTGGCAACCAGATAGGGTAGCTGGCAGTAGGATGTGGGTGAGAGCAAGTCAGTAATTGTCCCAAAGAACAAGAGGTTAGCCTAAGTAGCTAAACAAAAAATAGAATAGAAGTAGAAGGCAAAGCAGTATGTAATGGTGATGTTGGTAAGGTAAACAGAAGTCACTAAGTAGGAAAGGGGTTAAGAACACATCATTAGGCAAATGACTACTAAGAAGATGTCACTAAAGTAAGTAAAAAAACTAGTGACAAGGAGGGAAAAGGGAGCAAGAATGTAAGTCAAATAGGGGAGTAACTAGGGGAACACATAAGACTTGTCACTAGCTATAGTTGCTGATGTCACTAAGACACTATAACATTAAGGCACTTGTACTTAGTACTATGCTAAATCAAGGACAAGGTCACTAAGGCTTATTGCTAAGCCATTAATGAGAGTAAGGGTGAATGAGAATGAGTTCTGAAGCTGAGAAATACTGAAGGGCAAGTACTTGGGGTTGCTCTATCCATTTCTTCATTGTTCTACTAGGTATGTACAGAAGGTATTTATACTATTTGTAGGTAATGTAGCCTAAAAAGAAAAATGATTACCACAAGTAATAGTGTCTGCCAAAATGCATACTGGATGTCAAGATGGTAACCAAATGTAAGTATATGATATCAAAAAGTGTATACTATGTGTCAGAATGAAAATAAAGAGCATACCAAATATCAGTATCTGAAGTATAGATACTGTCCAAGTATGTTAGTAATCAAGAAAAATAAAGGGTTCAAGAAGTCACATGTTCATATATTTATTTTGAAAGTGAAGGGTCTATGTTGTTAAGGATTGTCACTAGCAAATGTTGCTAAGGGGAGGCTTTTGGTGAGGTCATTCTAGATGCATGGTCTAGGCTCCACATAATAATTTCTTGTGATCCAAAAATTCCTGTGGCTACTAAGGTCTCATACAAATCTCATGCTGATCCTTAAGTCATGTGCTGTCCCAATAAGATAGTCAGAGATATTGGTAACTGTACTCAGCAACAGATGGGTCTTATCATCTTCCCCTATGTTAAAATCTTGACTGTCCTCAGTTAACCAAATCCTATGATCACTTGAATGGTCTATGTGTGGAAAAGGAAATGTCCATAAAAGACTGGTGCTTGGCTGAACTTCAACCCAGTTCTCCCCAGTTCTCCTCTCTATTCCAATCTTATCTTCCCCCAATTACCATGGCCTCCTTCATCATTGATTCAATCAACAAGCACAATATAGCCCAAGCTTTCCTTAACTATGTCAACTAGCTGCTCACTACAGCACATGCTTCCTTAGTAACCAATCCACAGTTAGTGGTGACCACTATAATCAAGACCTGGCTGCAATGGTTTGAGACTATGGGTAGTGGAGTGGACTAGCCTGCCTTAGTGGAAGTAGATCAAGAGTGTTGAGCCTTGTATAAGAAGTACAAGGAAGAGGATTGGATGTGTGAGTTTGACAAACATTTCATAAGTAAATCTTACTTTCTTTGTTTTTAGCAATATATTGACAATTTTGCTAATGTCTTTTGCTAGGCTCCTCCTCTGCCCTCCCTTGAGTACCTTCTTTAAGACTTGGAGGCTGGGATGATAGTAAGTGATAGCAGTGTCACCTGAGCACAGTGTCACCTAAGCTAGCAGTATCACTTAGGTAACTTTAGCTTTTCAAGGACTTATCTCCTAATAACCAATTTTTCTTCCAGCACCCACCATACAAGCTGGCAATAACAATGGGAGTGGGAGCAAGCCATAGCAAGGGTTGTGGTGATATCAGGGAGGCTGGCCCTTCCACTTCCAAATGTGTCATTAGTGGTATTGCTAAGGAGTCAGCAACATTGCCAAAGCACTACAAGACTTCCAAGGGCAAAGGGAAGGTGAGAGAGGACAATGAGGGATTTGAGGTAAGTCTTTACTTATTTGCTAGTGTTTAGCAACACTTACTAAGTTGTCTATAGGAACCCATTCAAGACTCCTTTATTGACAAAGAGCTCAGGAAACTTCTTTATTGGTAGAAAGCCTTCATAGTGGTGGATAGTGGGATGGAGGCCAAAGTAAGCTTAGCAAAGGTAAAGGGGAAGATAATGGTGTTACTGGTAGAGTGCCAGGCATTCAAGGCAGAACAAGGAGCAGTAAGTTTTCTTTTGCTTTTTGCCAAAACATTGCTAACCTCTCCTAGTGTAACTACTGCTGGTTGGAGAACAATCTCAAAGGCTGCTGGTACCTTGCTGGCACTCAACCCTACTATTGCTGTGATAGCTCAAGAAAGGGTTGCTCCTACCATGGACAATTATCAAAGAGTTGTGGAGGCCATTTTGTTGCTACAATAGTGACTAGAGCTGCCCTTGTTTGCCAAGCTAGGGAGTTCATGAGAAGGCAAAGGGAGTTAGCAGCTGCAGAGTGCCCCATTCAAATCAAGCATTCAAGCTTGAATCTGCCAATTGAGCAGAATGAGACAATGGTCAAAGGTCAAGTTGTTGCTAAGGGCAAGTGTTCTCAGAAGAGTTGAGGCATTGTTGAGAGCAAAGTTAGTTGGAGTAGTGACAAAGAACCCTTAGCTCATACCCAACAACAACAAGTTACTATCAGTGTGGTAGAGTCCAAAGATGATGTAGAAATGTGGCTAGCAACACCTGTAGCAGAAGCTGAGGCAGCAAGGGAGCCAGAAGAAGGTACTGGTAGGGCAATAATTGAAGAGGAAGTGGTGAAAGAGGACAATGAAGAAGAATGGGGTAAGGTTGAGGTAGCTAAGAAGAAGGAAGAAGCCAAGGCAGAGGACAAGGACAAGGTAGTGGCAATTCCAGTGCTAGTAAGTTCCTTCTATCACTATTTATTTTACTAACAATTATGTTGTCAGGTACTTTGTACTTCAGCCCCTATGAGGGAGGTTGGTGATGATGATCTAAGGTGGCTGGGTGAGGACCTAGCACTACTGGAGCTATTGATGCCTGCCTCTTTGTTATAGGGGTTTGAGGAGAGAACAGCTAGGTTGGAATAAGGTTTCTGGTAGTCTTTGGACAAGGCTAGGGTGGCCTTGCTGGAGGCTTGTACCTACTACACTATTGCTAAGTAGCTGTTAGCCACCCTGGAAAGCTATTGGCAGGACTGCCAGGCTTTCTTGGCCTGGCAGGAGGAGAATGGGATTAAGGAAGGGAAGAGGAAGGAGCTCAGGGATGTGCCTAGTGATGATGCTGACCTTAATGCCTAGCAACTGCTGCCCTAAAATTTGTTTTTGTTGTCATATTGCAGACTAACCCCCTTAAGGGGTTTCATATCTTTTTGTATTATAGCCTAGACTGGCCCTCTTAAGGGGCCTTTGAAAAATGTAATATAGCAATGTGAAGTCAGGAGAGAATTAAGGAACAATATAAGAAATAGAAGGTAAGTAAAATCAAATAGAGTCTAGGATCAAGAGGAAAAGACAAAGATAGGATAATTACTATGCACTAGCAGTTGCTGCTTGGCATTAGCAACTATAAAGGGAAATGTTCAGTAAATTATCATGGCATGAAAATCCCAAAGGTGTCCTAGTTGCTAGCAAAAAGTTGCTAAGCACAGGATCATAGCAAAAAATATCAAGAAGTAAAAAGTCTGTGAGGTAAAACAAACAAATGATGATATAAAATAGACAAAATGAAGAACTTAATGTTTTTGTATTGTAATTGATGGTTTTTCTGACTGTATAATAAATGTATAAGTAGAATTGGAAATGAAGGTCACTATGGCTTAGCAAATGGTTATTTAGTTGTCAGTTTCATTAGTGATGTCATTGATGTCATCATCATCCACTAAATCAGTTTGTTTGAATTCATGTAAGCAGGAAGTATCAATGTTAAAAGCATTGCTAGGCACTGATATACATTCTCTAGCAAAATATGGGATCAAGCAAAAGGTGGCTACTGGTCAATACAAAACTGAGCCATCTAATTCACAAAGGATGTAAGCACCTCCATGGTTACAAGATATTACTACCAAAGGGCCTAAGTAACAAGGCCTCATCTTTTTATTATAAGACACTTTGATTCTAGTATTCCTCATCAATACAAGGTCACTAGTCTGAAAATTGTAGTTATGAATCATAGCAGCATGTTCTGCTTCAAAACAAATAGCAGCTAAATGACAAACACTAAGGACAGTGTCATGGAGTTGCTTGAGATCTTCTTGGCAACATTGTAAATCAATTGCTTAGCAGGCTATAAGGTTGGTAGATGACAATAGGGAATTTGGTGGCAGTTGCAGATATGTCACTTCCATGATGTCAGCAGAGAGAAAGAGATAAGTACTGGTAACAGCATAATAAGGGGAATAACCCATTTGCTTGTGCATTATAACATGTTCTGACCAAAAGACTAAATAATATGTAGTACTCCACCTGAATTGATCACCATCCACTACCTTGAAAAGAGCCTGGTAAATGTCAAAGTGAGGTCACTTGACTATGTTGTTAGTGCACTTATTGTATTCAGAGACCCAAATATAGTGTAATGTAACAGATTGTGCACATTATAGCATATAATATAAAATTATTATTACTTTACAGCTATTACTAATTATTTTTTATGTAATTACTATATAAGTTGTGAGGTTACTTACATAATCTCAAGTAGTCTTTTTTGCACAACTATAGCCAGAATCAATCAATAGGTTCTGACTTACAGTCTAGTGCATGAAAGGCTCAGTAACAGTGTTACATTTTTTTAAGTCAACCTATGTTGACTATCTTTGCTATAGCAAGCAACCAAACTTCCTCAAAAGGAGTTCTAACTTTACTATTTGTGATTGCACTAAAATGGTTTTGCTCTATTATAGTAGTGTGTGGGCATATCAATGTCCATGGAGAGAGAAGTTTCTAGGCATGATCCTGGGAACTCAGTGAGTGGAGCATCTCAGAGTGCTCCACAGGGAGTAGGAAGTGATGCCATATCACATTGTACCATGAGTATGGGAGGTGGAGGAATGCTAGGAGGCCTTTTTTCTGCTATGCCTACTTGACCATTAGATGATGGTTGACAATCTGTACAAGGTGGAGAGACTGGAGCAGTCTCTTCCAGTGTGCATCATGTGGTGAGCCAGACCAAGCTACAAGAGAGCTCTATAGTTGGAACTGTGCAACTTCAGTGCACCTCAACAGGTGTACAGGGTACTCATAGAGAACCCTATGTAGAGGAGTCAGCTCCATTGCAAGCTGGCCTATCATCAGGTGTAGAGAGGAGAACAATGTTCTCAGCCTACATTGAGATGGTCCCTAAGGAAGCACCTGATACCTTAGATACAGATTGTGAAGCAGGCCTAGATGAGGTTCTCAACTGAAGAGTTCTTGTATTCTGGAGAGATTATGTGGAGGTTCCCAAAGCCTCCACTAGACAATGGTTAGCTGCCAGAGTGGCTAAACATATTGCAATTCAGCAAAGTTTAGGGGATAATATTATTTCCAAGGCCCCTGAAGAGTTCATCAAACTCTACATTGACTTTCTGGAACAAGAGGTGAAAGAGTACCTCTAGAGAAAACAGCTTTGAGGATCTCAAGTATCCTCAGATTGGCCATCTTCTCTGTCCAAGAAGGATGAACTATTGTTATTGTCTCTAGTTGACAAAGCATTTTTAATGCTTCAAGCTTCTCAACAGCCAGGGGAAACTTCCCAGAATTATGTGGTCAGACAGGCCACAATGAAGCACCAGAGGAGAGTGACATTAGGAACAATTGTTCCTAATGAAGCTGCATCAACCAAAGGAGGATCTGCCTTCACAGCAGATCCTAATCATGCCTCAATATAGCATGATATGACCCAACAATGGGGCTTGATGTGGAACAACTGGGTTGTTCTACAAAAGTTCCAGCAGGGAGATTTAAAAGACTATGGTCAGTCTTTTGTAGAAGATCAGGGTGTCAGGTTTCAAGGAAATATTCCCATTGACACTTGAAATGTGAGTGGAGTTCAATTAGAACTCCCTTCAACTGTAAAGCAGGAGGAAGGTGAGGCCCACCCCAGAGCTTCTGAGACTCAGAGGGGATTTCTCCAACCTGTGTCAGCTGCAGTGAATCTACCAACATGTTTGGGAAGCACAGTGGCAGATTCAAAAATGGCTAATGTTGGCCATACTAGACAGTTATACCCTTAAGAGGGTATGGAGTTGTGGCAGCCGAGGAGGTTTAAGATGCCTCCTCAGTACCATGGGCAGTTTGCCACTCCTGGAGTGGAAAAAGCACATGAGTTTCATAGACAGACAATGCATGATCATTTGCAAGCAACTATTGAACAGCTTCTAGCTGTTCAAGTAGCAATGTTGGAAGGAGTAAAAGGTGAACAATCTGAATCTCTAAAGGTTGTTACTCCTTATACCAGATCCTCCAAGTTCAGTGAACTTGAAGACTGGCTCATGAGTGTATGCATAAATTATACAATGGCTCAGCTAGGTGGAGAGGAATAAGAATGTGAAAAAATTCTTGCTCTTATGGACTATTTGAGTGCTTCAGCATTCAAATGGTACCTACACTATGTTATACACATAAATTGGGTGCAGGCACACTGGACATTTGAGGATGTCATCCTTGGTCTATACAATTGCTTTGTCCAACTGTCTACAATGCAGGATGCTCATGATGCATTCTGCAGAGTTAGATATATAGTTGAAGAGGGTGTGCAGGGCTTCTATAATGCCCTGCTGGATCAGGCTCAGAATATGGCTGTGTTTCCTAATGAATTCATGATTTGAGAGTGGTTTTTGGAGGGTATTCCCTCTAATATCCTTGTTGCTCTCATACATGATGGGAGACTAGCCCCAGAAGTGAATACCATAGAGAAATTCATTTCTAAGGCTAGAGCCTACAAGAGCAGTCAGAAGACTGCTGTATACTACTTGGAGTACAGCAAAAATCATATAGGACATACTGTTGCAGTACCCCACAAGTGTAGTAAGGATCAGCCACCAAGGTGAGAGGTTCCTCAAGGACCTCACATGCTGGTAAGACCTCAGGTGACTCAGTCATCACCCCAAGGCCTGGGACATAGTGTCCCAGGGCAAGGAGCACTGTTGAAACCTTGATAGGTAGTGGATGAGCCAGGGCTAAAGGGGGCAAATAATGCTATTGGTCAACTTCCTTGGAATATGACAATTCCAACCATTTGCTACAACTGTGGCAAGAAGGGCCACTTTACTCAGGACTGCTGAGAGCTGCATAAAGCAGTTCCATAAGGGCATATATGAGCAGCACACACTGTGGCACCATCTGAAACATCTGAGGAAGAACCAGATTCAGATAGCACTTATAACCAGGGATCTGGTGAAGAGGCTGATGTGTCTAAACCAGGGTTCCCACCTCAGGATGAATATATCAAAATGGAGACATATGATAATGAGTACTATACTCATGACAGTAATAGTGAGGGAATCCATGCCCTCACTAATTATGGACATGGGGATGATCTACAAGAAGATTGTCCTAACTGAGTGTGAATGTGTAAGGTAAAATTATTGGCAGACAAGTCTGCTATAGAGCAACCAGTGGTTCCAGTCACAAATAAGGAGTGTCTGGTAACCTAGGTAGAGGTTAATGGTCACTAGGTGTGGATGCTTTGGAATTCAGGGAACACTACATCAGTGCTCACCCTATCTTTCGTACATATTGCTGGGGTTTGAGTGGCCACATTGACTACTCCAATTACTTTACAGCTAGGAACGATTGGCAGTCATTCCATTGTAAACTATGGTATATAAGTGACCATAAAAGTGCTGATGGAGTACAGTAATATCTATATGGACATTGTGAACTTTGACTGGTACAATATGATTATTAGTGGGCCTTCCCTAAGTAAGGAATGCATGGAGTTGATGGAGGCACAGGCTGGAAGCACTGTACCACTACAGACTGGTGCACCCCTGGAAGTAAGTGAGGAGAGTGATACTCTTCACAAAAGGAGAAAGGAGGGCAGAGCTGGAGAAGCTCAGAGAGTTTTGAAACAACCAGTATCAGCTAGTGCCTAATCTTGACTGGTCAAGATTGAGACCAGTAGAAAGATTTAGGACATGCCAGTGCCTAAGTCTATAAAGGAGTAGGACTTTAACCTATATATGCCACAGGAGTAGAATCAAGTCATAATAGACCTGAGTATATAGGAAGCCCCTGAAAGGGTGAGGACTTGTAGAGAGATATTCTAGCATGTTATCTCAGAGGAGATTTTGGAACCACAAGAGTTTTATTGGGCTCCTATGCTGGGAGGGGAAATGAAGAATTGACTCAATATACCAGACAAGTGTGACATTTGTCTGGCAGCACTACAAGAGAAGTACAAATGTAGTAATACCATTTGTATGAGAATCAAGGATCAACAGATTCCTTGGAATCATAGAGAGAAGGACTGGGCTGTGGAGCCTAGGTTGACATGAGATGATATCCTGCATCTATAGCAGCAGTGGTACAAATAGTACCACAATATTGTAAATGGCACCAAGGAGGAGCTTCCTCTGTGGAGAGAGGTTAATCATGAGATTAACCTCATTGACAAGTCAAAAAGGTACTCATACTTTATGCCATGGTGTTTACAATCCCTCCAGGACCAGCTCAGAGTAAAAATTGATTGCTATATATGGGCAAAATGGTGGGAGCCATATGCAGCCAATTAGGCTACACCCCTTCTCTGTATTCTAAAGAAGGATGAAACATTGTGAATGGCTTTAGATGCTCACCAGCATAATAACAATACAGTTAAGGATATGACACCCTTACCCAACCAGGAGGTCATATGCAAAGATGTAGCTTATGTAAGAGTGAGGTCAAAAATTGACCTCATTGATGCATATGAGCAGGTATGGATATGTTCATCAGATGTACCCAAAACTGCATTTATGACTATTACAAGAATGTATTATAGCCATATTATGCAAATTGAAAACTGTAATGCTCCAGCTACATTCTAGTGTCTAATGACATCCATCTTCTGGGACATCATAGGAAGATGGATGCATATTTATCTAGACAATAAATTCATCTACTCTGATTCCATTGAGGATTACAAATACCATCTTGGCATAGTATTCAAATGACTATGCCAAAACCAGCTCTATCTCAAGTGGAAGAAGTGCAAACTCTATACTGAGTGTATAGAGTGCTTAGAGCACATTACAGACAATTAAGGTATTCATTCTGATGAGTCTAAATTGACTGGGATCCAAAAATGGCATATTCCTAGAACCTACAATGATATCTAATGCTTTATAGGACTAGTAAACTATATCAGCAATTTTTTGCCTGATATATCTGCATATACCAGGCTCTTTATGGCAATGACACAGAATGGGTTGCCCTTTCATTGGTGACTCTTGCACCAAAGGTGTTTCAATATGATTAAGCATATCTGTAGTGAAATGCCAATTATTTGGCCTATTGATCTTTGTAAAGAGAATCCTCTTTGGCTAGTGTGTGACACCTCAAAGACAGGTGTTGGAGCCATGTATGGTCAAGGACCAATGTGGCAAACCTGTAGGCCTGCCAGGTTCATGTCCAAAAAGTTCACTAATGTACAACAAAAAAGCTCTCCTCAGATGGAAGGATAAGCTCCTAGAATATAAAATCTATGTGATCATAGATCACAAGGTGCTTGAGTTTTTCAAAACTAAACAGAATCTATTAGTGTACCAATGGCACTGGATGGACTACTTGTCCAAATTCAACTTTGACATTACATATGCCAAAGGAGAATTGAATAAAGTTGCAGACTGTCTGTCTTGCTACTATGAGAATGATACATCTAAAAATGTACACCATATATACAATTTTGTTTGTGCTGATGCAAGAATAGACCCTGAGGGAAATGACTTGTCCCCTCAATGGGTATCTGAACTGTAGTAGCACTTGGACTAGTTATGGGCATATGTGGATCTTAAGATGACCTACCCAGAACTTCTGCAGGATTGGCATGAGCCTCAAGATGAGGAGGCTCAAATACTGGATGTGAGCAGGGTGGATAATATTAGCCCTTCTGCATAAGGCCAGGATGCTGACATCCTGTTGGGTGAGGCTTTATAAGCTTCCCCCACAGCTCATATGCCCCATGACTATACTGACACATTGTTACATTGCAAGATCAGTGAAGGGTACTATAAAGATACCTTTTTTACAAAGATCCTAGAACACCCAAAGGACTACAAGGCCTTTTAGGTGTTTGGCAACTTAATCTGAATAAAGAATCTGGTCAGTACCAAAGTATTGTGTATACCCTGGAACCACAAATTGGTAACCCAGATTCTTGACCAGGCTCATAGCATGTTGGGCCACTTTGGGGCTCAATGAATGATAGAATATATCCACCATTGGTATTGGTGGCCAACTATAGTAGCCAATACACTTGTATTTTGCATGACTTGTGAGTCATGTAGCAAGCAAAAGGGAGCAATCAGCACCCTGCAGAGAAACTCCATTCCCTGCCTATACCCACTAAGCCTTGGGATTTGATTGGAATGGACTTTATTGGTCTATTCCCAAAATCTAAAGGCTTTAATTACTTATGGGTAATTATCTGTTGCATGACCAGTATGGTATATCTAGTACCAGTACATACTACTATGACAGTGTCTCAGCTGTCCTGGATTTACCTGTGAGAAATAGTGAGGCTATATGGCCTTCCTAGCTCTATTGTCAGCAACTATGATTCCAAGTTTATATTGAAATGGTGGTGTGAACTACATAAGATCTTAGGAGCTAAGCTTCTAATGTCAACATCTTTCCATCCACAAATGGATGGACAGATGGAACAAGCCAACCATAGTGTTGGACAAATACTCAGGACAGTTGTGCAACCCAACCAATGTGATTGGGTCAAATGCATTGACCTCACTGAGTTTGCAATGACCTCACTGAGTTTGCAATCAATGTGAATATGTTGGAGTTGATGAAGTATGCACCATTCAAGTTGAATGGTGGCTACCTGCCCTCATGATTAAGGAGATCAGGTCTGACTCCATTATTCCTAAGGGAATACATGACTTTGTATTGCAAGTGCTGCAGAACCTGGCTGTAGCACATGATGCAATTATAGAGGCATGTGTTTTTCAAACACATACTACTAACCAGCAGCACCAGGCTGGACTCAATATTGTGAAAGGTACATTAGTATACCTTTCAATGAAGAATTTGACCCTACCCAAAGAACAAGCTTGTAAGCTCTGTCCTAAATGGGTAGGGCTCTATTGGGTCCTGGAGGTCTTTGACAAGATTTCCAATTATACCTTGGAACTTTCAGAAGCCTTGCATATGCAAAAGCTTCATCCTAAGTTCCACATCTTGCTGCTACAACCTTATAAGGCCACTGACAATATGAGATTTCCAAATCATATGACCCCACAGCCATATAACTTTGGTATCTCAGATGACCAGGAATGCTTTGTCAATGACCTCATAGGTCATTGGTGAACCAGTTCTGGCCTGGAATTTAAGGTTTAATGGAACATTGGGGATATGACTTAGGAGTTGCTGGAGGTATACAAGGACCTAGAGGCCCTTGACCAATATTTAGAAGTCTAGGGGGTAAAACACCCTGGGCAATTAGCATGATGAAGTATGTTGCATTAGTAAGCTATGGACTTCTAGTCTATGGCATGATGATATATTAGCCAACTCATGGCTAATGCCAGTGCATGCCAGCAGTAGGCACCATATTAGTCAGCTATGTGGAGGGCTGCTAAAAGGGTTGCCTACACAAAGTTCTTTTTCCTCAACACTACAGAGTACTACTATTTGCACAGCAAACACACCAGACTCTGTCCAAGAAGAACAATCTGAGCAATTGGGAAGGGGGCTCTGGCCTGCTTCCCCACAAAAATTTGAGCCATGCCAGTGGCTCAAAGAGGGAAGAGAAGAGAAGGGCAAGGCTACAATGTGGCCCTGCCAGTATATGGAGCTTTGAGCCACCCTGTAGCTCAACAAGGATGAGGAGCAGCTTGAGAAGGGGCTATAGACTGCCAGGATTTGTGTAGAGGATGCATATCATCTCCCCCACAATTCATAGAGGGCTAGACACATTTTTTGGCAAACAGCCAGTGCTCATACAGCCTGTATAGTTGTACAAGTTTGGCCAATATGTATTACCACAAGTTCCTATAGTAACTTAGGCTTTTCTAGTAGGTCCTCAAATACCTGCTACTTTGGCAAACCCCAGAATGAGCTACAATCAGTTTGCCCCTGTATCTTCCCATGAGATGGATATAGATGACACTGCCTTGGCAGCACTGATGGTGAGTGAGTCATTAGTGCCCTTCTATAGCTCTGAGTATTTAGGGCATACAAGTAACACCTCCAGGTCAAAGAAGAAGGGGAAAGTAAAGGCTCACAAGCCTTTGCCTAATGCAGAGGCAGATGAGCAACTTGCTCATCTGCTACAGTGCCTTCACAATGCTAGAGTATCAGAGGACATTAGGATGGATGTCCTTGAGAATTCTGTAGTGCAAATTGCACTCAATCAAGTTCTAAATAAACTTAACATTGCTCAATGACAGAGGAACAAGGCCCAATCAGACCTCTACTACTCTGTGATGGGACTGGGAAAGAGAGTAGCTTCTCCAGTCAGGAACTCACTATGGAAGGCCCACAGATAGGACCTTCAATTTACTGCTGGGGATAGAGCACCAGTGTTGCCCTATGAGGACCTTGGTCTATCAGGGGAAGATGTGGAGATAAAGGAATCCACCCCCTCACAGTCAAAGGAGAAGGACATCAAGCCTCCTCCCCCCAAAGTAATTGTGACTGGGTCTGCAAATGTAATGCTGTTACTGAGCTTTTCACACACTAGACTGTAAGTTAGAACTTATTTATTGATTTTGGCTATGGTTGTACAAAAAAGACTACTTGAGGTTACATAAGTAACCTCACAACTTATATACTAATTATATAAAGAATAATTAGTAATAATTATATAATAATAATAATTTTATACTATGTGTTGTAACATGCACAATCCATTACATACCCCCCTCATGAGACCATCACAGGTCTTATTGAATGATTAATTAATGAAAATTAAATGAGACTATAGTGAGTCTCATAAAAAATTAAAAAAAATTAAAATAATACAAAGAATATAGGGTGGGAGATAGCCTCCTGCTCATTTTGCCAGTTCTTCTCTAGTGGCTGAGGTGTTCCATTAGCAAATTAAGAAAGTTTGCTAGTAGAGACTCCACAATATTGCAACTTGAAGGGATCTATGAAGGTCTCTTCCCACTCATCCAGGAATACTGTAGAGGCCCCATTATGTAGCCTCTATGTCCATTTGTTCCTGTGCAGATTCCTCTACAGCTGTTACTTCATTCCATCTCATGGCTCCAGTGTTGACTAAAGTAATGGAATGTGAGGCAACAGTATGATTTGTCACCTTGGCTAGGTGCTCAGAGACTGCAGCATTGGCTGCAGTTTCACTAGGCCTTGTCTCCTAAGGTGGGTTTGAAGTGACAATAGTGTTTTCAACACTATCAGACTTTTTGGTAGTGGTTGGAGGCATGGAAATTGTCTCCATCTGCATAGTACCAGGATCTGATATAGGAGTAGAGGAGGAGGCTTTGGGTTCAGCCTCCTCAGGTGGATCTGGTTGTATAAGAGACTTGTTAGGTCCCTCTGGTGGAATTGTAGTCATCACTAAAGATAGTGGTGCCAGAATGACATGAATAGCCACTGCTAGGTAATTGGCCAGGTATCTGAACCTGGCATCTTTACCATATCAAAGCCACTCTCAATCTGAAAGTGGCTGGAGGTCCTTGGCCTCCAAGAGTTGAATAAGAATGTGACAGCATTCTCAATCATTAGAAGTGGGCTTATACCACCCATCATACCCAGACAAGGTTTCTGGAGGTCTATAGAGCTCCAAGCATTGATGCCTATCATTATTGATACTTGCAAAGAGGTTGGTACAAAGACCACTCCCAAATCAGTAATAGTCCAGGTAGCATATACTATAGGTATATGCATGGTCCATCCACATACATGGAATCCTGTTGGTAAGGAGGTGACAAAGCACCTCTGTATTGTCAAGGTTAGCAACTTGCCCAGGCTTGACATGGAGCCTGTACATTAGAAAGCTGTAGTTATTAATGGCCTGAAAAGGCATTGTACTTTCTCTATTGTACACTTCCACAGCTTTAGCATAGAGGCATGGGCAAGCAGCAATAAGAGCAAAAGCTCTCATATAGGTAGCATAAGCACAGACACCAGTGGGTGCCAGTGTGCATGCTAGAATGTAGCCAAAGACAGTGCCTTAGCTGACTTATCTAGCAATGTCTATAGCAATCCCAGATACAAAGTTCCAAAATTCAGGATGACAGTGGTGCAATAGATATTACACCCACCTGTCTATCTTGAAGTGGTGTTTAATAGGGACTGGAGGCAGTCTCACACCATGAGTCAAATTATCTAGTTGGCTTAACATGGCTGACACTTATGAAGGCAACATCATGTGGTAAGCAGTGCATAATATCAGCTATATCTATTTCAAAGACTCGGCACATAGACTGGTCCTGCTGCATACTGTACATAAAATAGGAGATTCTATGGAACTTCTAGAGCAGGAGCACTGTATAAATGTGCTCCTACATGGTCATCAAGGTACTATTCTCCTTAGTAACTTGGGGGTACAGTGGCTCAGCTGGCATCATTGTATCCCAAAGCAGGTCACATGACCTGTGAGTGCAAGGCTGGGGTTTCAACTCTAGCTGAGTATGCCTGTATAGAAAAAACACCTTAGACACTATGTGGGTTCTTCAATGCTGCCAGAAAGCCACTGCCCATATGTGACTGACTAGGAAGGCTTTGTTGGTCAGGCCACCCCCAAATAACCAATCAGCATGTGATACAATGAGGCATGGTGACCACTATGCTTATGACCTGACAACAAAAACAGATGGTTTCTCTGGTTTGATAGATTTGGGAGAGGATCTCAGGGTCCTCGCTGACCAAGTGGGTCAAGGCACAGATAGGTGAAAGGATAGGAGTCAATAGTTTGATCAGGCTACTGACATTACTGTGTGGTCTATTAGATAGTTCAGCGAGGTCTTTACTATTGCTGTAAGGTTTGATCAAGTGCCTAGCCAATTGGTCCAGCACATCTGTCACTGATGTGGCATGTTGGCCATACCATCATGGGTTCTGAATCTTGGGATCAATCTTCCAAAAGTATTGTCTGAGTGTGGGGAAGGGTTTGTTGTGATACCCTTACTAGTGTGACAGAAGTGGGAGCTAGGAGCTGGAGTGATTTGCCTCACATGGGACAAACCAACACACACTCAGTAAGCCCTGCTGAGTATAGCTGGGTTTAGAAATTAGGATGGCACATTAATGGCAGATGGTATGGAATTTAGTGTAGGAAGTAGTATAACTTTGACAAAGTCAAATTGTAGTAAAAAGTGGCTATGAGGCATAACTGACATCAGCTGAAAAGGGATCAGGCTGGAGAACTAGTTGAAGTGTCTGTAATTACCACCCCCCCATTATATACTGTGGGACCTAGGACACAATGTTCAAGGAGTATTCCATGTATAAAATAGATCTCAAAGGAAATAAAAATGATCAATCAATCAATTAATTAATCCTTGGTAACTTGTATGAGCAGATGTACTTGCTTGGGGTTCATGGGCATCTCTTGTAGGACCTATTGATATAATCTATAGTAAGACTGGATGGAGTACACTATCCCAGCCAACTCATGAGTGTAGGCAATCTTTACCTCTTCATCCATGTATACTACATTGGTCATTAGTAAGTAATAGAAGTTAGAGTACAAAATGCCCTAAAATCATTTTGGTATTCCCAATGCCCATTGACAAAAGTAGTTTCCTAGCTATCTGGAAGACAGCTAGGCACTGTATCATTGAGCCTTTTGAAGTCCTGTTTGGACTTCTTAGCATCTTCAGCTAAGCATTGCTTGACCTTAGCATTGTGTAATTGTTTTAGACAACATGTTCATACATTGTCATTGTCATCAGGTTCAATCTCTTGATATTCTCTTGATAGGTCTATCTCATTAGACCCAGAATCATCCTCCTCATTACCCTAGGGCTGAATGACAAAGAATTTCTTATCACTCTCCTCATGATGTATAATAGGTGGCAGCCACTCAAAGTACTTGTGAGGGAATGTGTAAATATGAGGTTCATCAACCTCAATATAGCTAGGGTGGGCTTGATCAGGTACATTCCAAGGGAAATATACCTTGTAGTGGACAACAGGCTTGTTGCCCTTTGACAAGCTCTCCTTCAACAATTAACTGGATGGTGCCACAGTGCTACCCTTGGGAGGAGGCATAGGCTTTGACAAGCCTATGGGTACAATAGGTATTGGGTTTACAGACCTAGTCATAATTACTTTGGGGAGAGGAGGCTTGACATCCTTCTCCTTCAACTGTAAGGAGGTGGTTTCCCCCATTTCCACATCTTCCCCTGATGGACCAAGGTCCTCATAGGGCAATACTGGTGCCCTATCCCCAGGGGTAGATTGAAGGTCCTGTCTATGGGCCTTCTGTGGCAAGTCCCTGACTGGAGAAGCTACTCTCTTCTCCAGTCCCATTGCAGAGTGGTAGAGGTCCAATTGGGCCTTGTCCCTCTGTCATTAAGCAATGTCAAGTTTGTTTAGAACTTGGTTGAGTGCAATTTGCACTACAGGATTCTTGAGGACATCCATTCCAATGTCCTCTAGTACTCCAGCATTGTGGAGGCACTGTAGCAGATGAGTAAGTTGCTTGTCCACCTCCACATTCAGCAAAGGCTTGTGAGCCTTCACTTTCCCCTTTTTCTTCAACCTGAGGGCATCACTTATACACTCTGAATACTCAGAGTCATGGAATGGCACTGACAACTCATTCACTGTAGGTGCTGCTGAGGTGATATCATCCATGTCCATCTCATAGAGAGACACAGGGGCAAACTGATTACAGCTTATCCTAGAGTTTGCCAAAGTAGCAGGTACTTAAGGACCGGCTAGAAAAGCTTGAGTTACTACAAGAACTTGTGGTAACACATATTGACTAAACTCATATGATTATACAGGCTGTATGGGCACTGGCTGTTCACCAAAAAGCACATCTTGGTACAATAGTAGTTGTATCTGTCAGGAAGAGCCCTCCACAAATCATAGAGAGGATAATATATATTCCCTATATAAGCCCTAGTAGCCTATAGCTTCTCCTTGAGCTGCTCCTCATCCTTATTGAGCCACAGGATGGCTCAAAGCTCTATATGCTGGCAAAGCCACATTGTGGCCCTGCCCTCCTCTTATCTCCCCTCTTTGAGCCACTAGCATGGCTCAAATTTTTGGAGGGAGGCAGGCCAGAGCCCTCTCCCCAATTGCTCAGGTTGTTTTTCTTGAATAGAGTCTAATGTATATCTGCTATATAGATGGCCTATTGTGTTGAGAGAAAAAGAACTTTATGCAGGCAACCCTTTTAGCAGCCCTCACATGGCTGACTAATATAGCACCTACTGCCATCATGTACTGGCATTAGCCATGAACTAGCTAATATATCAGCATACTGTAGACTAGAAGTCTATGGCTTACTAATGTGACATGCTTTGTTGTGCTAATTGTCTAGGGCATTTTACCCCCTAGACCTCCAAATACCAGTCAGGGGCCTCTAGGTCCTTGCATATCTCCAACAACTCCCAAGTTGTATCTCTGAGGCTCCATTGAACCTTGAATTTCAAACCAGACCTAGTCCACTGATGACCTATGAGGTCATCAATGAACCATTCCTGGTCATCCAGGGTGCTGAAGTCATATGGCTGTAGCATTATCCAATTTGGAAATCTTGTATTATTAGTGGCCTTATAAGGCTACAATAGCAAGATATAGAACTTAGGATGGAGCCTTCATATACATAAGGCTTCTGAAAGTTCCAAGGTATAATTGGAGATCTTATTGAAGACCTCCAGGACTCAATAGGGCTTTACCCATTTAGGACAGAGCTTATGAGCTCGTTCTTTGGGTAGTATCAAATTTTTTGTCAAAAGGTATACTAATGTACCTTTCACAATATCAGGTCCAGCCTGATGCCATTGGTTAGCAGTATGCATCTGAAATATGCATGCCTCTATAATTGCATCATGCACTGTAGCCAGGTTCTGTAGTGCTTGCAATACAAAGTTGCATATTTCCTTAGGAATAGTGAAGTCAGACCTAATCTCCTTAATCATAGAAGGCAGGTAGTCACTATTCAACTTGAATGGTGCATACTTTATTGACTCCAACATACTTGCATTAATTGTGAACTCAGTGAGGTCAATATGTTTGACCCAATTGCATTGGTCAGGTTGTACAACTGTCCTAAGTATTTGTCCAATACTACAGTTGGCTTATTCCATCTGTCCATCTATTTATAGATGAAAAGATGTTGACATTAGAAGCTTGGCTCTTAAAATCTTATGTAGTTTATGCCACCATTTTGACATGAACTTGGAATCATAGTTGCTGATAATAGAGCTAGGGAGGCCATGTAGTCTCACTATCTCTTGCAGATAAATCTAGGACCAGCTGAGATGCTGTCATAGTAGTATGTACTAGTACCAGATGTACTATACTGGTCATACAACATATGATTATCCATAAGTAATTAAAGCCCTTAGATTCTGGGAATGGACCAATAAAGTCCATTCTAATTGAATCCCAAGGCTTAGTTGGTTATAGGCAGGGAATGGAGTTTCCCTGCAGGGCACTGATTGCTCCTTTTTGCTCACTGGCATGACTCACATGTCATGCAAAATGCAAGTGTATTGACCACTATAGTTAGCCACCAATTCTAATAGCAGATATATTCCATCATTTATTGAGCCCTAAAGTGGCCCAACACACTATGAGCCTGGTCAAGAATCTAGGTTACCAATTTGCAGTCCTGGGGTATATATAATACCTTGGTACTAACTAGATTCTTTATCCAGATCAAGTTGCCCAACACCCAAAAGGCCTTGTAGTCCTTTAGGTGTTCTAAGATCTTTATAAAAAGGGTATCTTTATGGTACTTTTCTCTGACTCTATAATATAACAACATGTTGGTATAGTTGCAGGGCATATAAGCTGTAGAGGAGGCTTGTAAAGCCTTATCCAGCAGAATATCAGCTGCCTAGTCTTGAGTGGAAGGACTAATACTATCCTTCCAGCCCATATCCAGTACTTGAGCCTCCTCATCTCAAGGCTCACACCAATCCTGAAGGGGTCCTGAGTGGATCATCTTAAGATTCACACACACCTATAACTGGTCCAAATGCTGCTGCAGTTTAGATACCTGTTGAGGGGGTAAGTTGTCTCCCTCAGGGTCTATCCTTGTATCAGTACAGATAAACTCATATATATAGTGTATGTCTTTAGACATATCACTCTCATAGTAGCAAGACAAGCAGTCTGTAACTTTATTCAATTCTCCTTTGACATATGTAATGTCAAAGTTGAATTTGGACAAGTAATCCATCTAGCACCATTGGCATGCTGATAAATTCTGTTGAGTTTTGAAAAACTTAAGTGCCTTGTAATCTGTAATTATATGGATTTTATATCCTAGAAGTTTATCCTCCCATTTGAAGAGAGCTTCTAGGATTGCTAAAGTTTTAAGTTTATGCATGGTATAATTTTGCTGTACATTAGTGAACTTTTTAGACATAAACCCAGCAGGCCTATCAGTCTGCCAAGTTGGTCCTTGACCATATATGGCTACAATGCCTGTCTTTGAGGCATTGTACACCAGCCAAATAGAATCCTCTTTACAAGGATCAATGGGCTGAATAATTGATGTTTCATTGCAGATACACTTAATCATATTGAAGCATCTGTGGTGCAAGGGTCACCAATAAAAGGGCAACCCATTCTACATCATCACCATGAGAGGCCTGGTATACACAGATATATCAGGCAAGAAGTTGCTGATATAGTTTACCAACTCCATAAAGCATTAGATATTGTTGTAAGTTCTAGGAATGTGCCCATTTCTGGATCCTAGTCAATTTAGACTTATCAGAGTGAATACCCTGATCATCTATAATGTGCCCTAAGTACTCTATGTGCTCAGTGTAGAGTTTGCACTTCTTCCACTTGAGGTAGAGCTGGTTTTGGCATAGTCATTCAAATACTATACCAAGATGGCACTCATGATCCTCAATGGAGTCAGAGTAGACAAATATATCATCTAGATAAACATGGATCCATTTCCCTATGACATTCCAAAAGATGGACATCATTAAGTGCTGGAATGTAGCTGGAGCATTATAGTCTCCAATTTGCATAATATGGCTATAATACATTCCCATAATAGTTATAAATACAGTTTTGGATATGTCCAATAGACATATCTATACTTGCTTGTATATATCAATGAGGTCAATTTTTAACCTTACTCTTGCATGAGCTATATCTTTACATATGACCTCCTAATAGGGTAAGGGCATTATGTCCTTAACTATATTGTCATTATACTGGCAAGTATCTAAAGCTGTTTGTAATGTTCCATCCTTCTTTAGAATACAGAGAAGGAGTGCAGTCTAATCAGCCATACATGGCTTCCACCATTTTGCCTGTATATAGTGATTAATTTTCACTCTGAGCTAGTCCTGGAGGGATTATGGACACCATGGCATAAGGTATAAGTACCTTTTTGACTTGTCAATGAGGTTAATCTCATGATTAACCTCTCTCCATGAAGGAAGCTCCTCCTTGGTATCATTTACAATATTATAGTACTATTCATATCACTGCTGCTTTAGATACAGAATATTATCTTATATCAACCTAGGCTCCACAGCCTGGTCCTTCTCTCTACAATTCTAAGGAATCCATTGATCCTTAGTTCCCTTACAAATAGTGTTACTACATTTGTACTTCTCTTGTAGAGCTGCCAGACAAATTTCACACTTGTCTAATATATTGAGTCAATTCTCCAACTCTCCTCCCAGCATAGAAGCTTAGCAAAACTTTTGTGGTTCTAAAATCTCCTCCAGGATAACATGCTGGAATACCTCTCTGCAAGTCCTCACCCTTTTGGGAGCTTTCTGTGCACTCAGGTCTATTATGACCTGATTCTACTCCTGCAGCATCTATGGATCAAAGTCCCATTCCCTTACAGACTTGAGCACCAGTGTGTCCCAAATCTTTCTACTGGTCTCAATCTTGACTAGTTAAGGTTGGGCACTAGCTAATGCTGATTGCTTCAAAGCTCTTTGAGCTTTTCTAGCTCTGCCCTCCTTTCTCCTTTTGTGAGGAGTATTACTCTCCTCACTTACTTCTAGGGGTGCACCAGTCCATAGTGGTACAGTGCTTTTAGCCTATGCTTCCATTAACTCCATATATTTCCCACTCAGGAAAGGCCTACTAATAATTATATTATACTAGTCAAAGTTCATAATGTCTATATAGATGTTACTGTACTCCATCAGCACTTTTATAGTCACTTGTATACCATAGTTTACAATGGAATGACTACCAATTGTTCTTAACTGTAAAGTAATTGGAGTAGTCAATGTGGCTACTTAAACCCCAGCAACATGTATGAAAGACAGGGTGAGCCCTGATGTAGTGCTCCCTGAATCCCAAAGCATCCACACCTAGTAACCATTAACCTCTATCTAGGTTACCAGACACTTCTTGTTTGCAACTGAGACCACTGGTTGCTCTATAGCAGACTTGTCTGCCAATAATTTTATCTTGCACATTCACACTTGGTTAGAATAATCTTCCTGTGGATCATCCCCAGGTCCATAATCAGTGAGAGCATAGATTCTCTCACTATCACTGTCATGAGTATAGTACTCATTATTATATATCTCCAATTCAATGTATTCATCCTGAGGCAGAAACCCTAATTCAGATACATTAGCCTTATCATCAGATCCCTGGTCCTGAGCACCATCTAAATCTAATTCTTCCTCAACTATTTTGGACAGTACTACTGTATGTACCATATGTACATACCTTTATAGAGCTGCTTTACATGGCTCCCAACAGTCCTGAGCAAAGTGGCCCTTCTTGCCACAGTTGTAGTAAGTGGTCAGAATTGTCATATTCCAAGGAAGTTGACTAACAGCATTAGTCGCCCCCTTTGGCCCTGGCTTACCCACCACCTGTTGAGGTTTTGACAGTGCTCCTTGCCCTGGGGCATTATGCTCCAGGCCTCAGGGTGATAACTGAGTCACCTTAGATCTTATTAGTATGTGAAGTCCTCAAAGAACCTCTTACCTTAGTGGCTAATCCTTACTATGCTTATGGGGTACTGCAATAGTACATCTTGTATAGTTCTTGCTATACTCCAAATAGTGTGCAGCAGTCTTCTGACTGCTCTCATAGGCTCTAGCCTCAAAAATAAATTCCTCTATAGTATTCACTTCTGAGGCTAGTCCCTTATCACATATGAGAACAATAAGAATATCAGAGAGAATACCCTCCAAGAATCACTCTTGGATCATGAAGAATTCATTGGGAAACACAGCCATATTCTGAGCCTGATCCAGCAGGGCATTATAAAAGCTCTGCACACCCTTTTCAACCATATACCTAACTCTACAGAATGTATCACAAGCATCCTGCATTGTAGATGGTTAGACAAAATGATTGTATAGACTGAGGACCACATCCTCAAATGTCCAGTGTGCCTGTGCCTGATTTATGTGTATTATGTGGCACAGATACCATTTGAGTGCTGAAGCACTCAAATAGTCCATAAGAGCAAGAACTTTTCCACATTTTTGTTCTTCTCCCCCTAGCTGAGCTATTCCATAATTTATGCATATACTCATAAGCCAGTCTTCAAATTTACTGAACTTGGAGGATCCCATATAAGGAGTAACAACCTTCAGAGATTCAGATCATTTACCTTTTACTCCTTCCGGCATTGCTACTCAAACAGCTAGAAGTTGTTCAATAGTTGCTTGCAGACAATTGTGCATTGTCTGCCTATGAAACTTGTGTGCTTCTTTCACTCTAGGAGTGGCAAACCACCCATAATACTGAGGCATCTCAACCCTCTTTGGCTGCCACAACTCCATACCTTCTTGAGAGTATGACTGTCTAGTGTGGCCAACATTGACCATTTTTGAATCCACCACCATACTTCCCAAGCATGTTGGTAGATTCACTGTAGCTGATGCAGGTTGGGGAGATCCCCTTTGAGTCTCAGAAGCTCCAGGGTGAATCTCACCTTTCTCCTGCTTCACTGTTGGAGGGAGTTCTGATTGAACTCCACTCACATTTTGAGTGTCAATGGAAATGATTCCCTGGAATCTGACACCCTGATCTTCTACAAAAGACTGACCATAGTCTTTCAAATCTCCCTGCTGGAACTTCTGTAGAACAACCTGGTTATTCCATGTCAAGCCCTGTTGTTGGGTTGTATCATGCCATATTGAAGCATGATTGGGATCTGTTGTGAATGTAGATCCTCCTTCAGTTGATGCAGCTTCATTAGGAACAATTGTTCCTAATGCTGCTCTCCTCTGACACTCCATTGCAGCCTGTCTGACTGCATAATCCTGGGGAGTTTCCCCTGACTGTTGAGGAGCTTGAAG
>JABCKS010000274.1:0-22005 GCA_018851325.1 Termitomyces sp. DKA19 | reverse complement strand
AATATCAAGGTTCATTATCAACACCTCATTGGTTCTCTCCTATACCTTAGCCTCTGCACATGACTAGATCTTGCCTTCACTACAATGGTCCTTAGCCAATATAATTCTAATCCTATTCATGCTCATCTCTTAGCTGCAAAGGGTGTCCTCAGGTATCTTGTTGGCACTTCTCATTATGTGCTAGAGTACAATTTTTCAACTGAGAATCATGACCTGGGTTTTCAGCTCATCCTACCCACTGGTTGTGGCTTTGTTGATGCAGACTAGATATCCAATGCTTCAACACATCAAAGTGTCTCCGGTTATGCATTTTTATGCATTCAAGTCTGGTCTGGTGGTCATCTGTTCTTCAATGCATAGTAGCTCTTTGATCTATGAAAGCAGAATACAAAGCACTTGCTTATGCCATGAAGGAAGCCATATGGATTTGCCTACTATTATTGTCTCTACATCTACCCATCCCTCATCCATTTCCACTTCTTTGTGATAATCAAAGCACCATTGACATTGCCCATTCTGACAGCCCATCATCAAGATCCAAACACATTGACATTTGATACCATTTTATTTGAGAACATTTCTCATCAGGCTCATTTGAACTCTCCATGAAATGATTACTGATATTCTTATGAAAATTTTTCTGGCTCCTACACATTACAAGTTATTTTACTGTTCTTGTACTTGTACCCCTCACTTAGATTGTCCTCCTGCAACAATGGAGTTGTGTTGACCTTAGTCTTCCAGTCCCCACATCTGGACACCATGTGTTTCTTTGTTTATCACTTGTCAAATTACATCTTCAGCCTCAGTTGCTCTTTCACTATGACCAACATGCACTGAGGCTGTGAGTTCTTCATCTCGTTTCTTCACTCGAATAGGCCTATATCTCACCACACTCATAGCCATTGACTTTCTGTCGTGTCTTATAGGTCCGACAAGGAAGAGGTGGAGGTCTTAGATATTTGCTCATGGACTGAAAGATCAAAGTCAATGGGAGGAGAAAGCTTTGACTTGGGTATTGAGAGATATTCCTTCGAGTTTATGATTCTGCAGCTATCTAAAAGAGGATTGAGATCCAGCACTAGTCAAAAATGAAAAGTGCTTACCATTGGTAATTTTCCTATGGCCGACGTCCCCACAGATACTTGTCAATAATCGTGGCTCAGATCAATCGTATCCCCATTTACATCATCCAGTGAAAACTGCTGCATCTTAATCAAACTGTCGCTAAAGGACAAGTCAAGCACTTTACATCCCGGACGCAGGTCGATGTGCCCTCACACTTTTCTGGGTCATACTTATCAAGCATGCAGATACACAGCACAAGAACGAAACTCAGTCTAACTCACATGACATCTTGAATGCTAGGAAATGTTCGACATCATCAGCACCCAACCCCGAAAATACATACTCTTCGCGACCTTTGCCGTCATCACCCCAGAGAGCCTCGAACTACCATGTTCACCGACTTCCCTGATATGGAATGATAATTCCATAAATAGAGGAAACCCAACACATGCCACCCCAAGTGCGATAAATTATGTGTGATCAAAATCGTGAACCATCAGGATTAGATGGAGCAGTCTGATACAGCAGTCTGATACAGTAAAAAGGACTGAAAACGTCCCTAATACAAGAGATATTGCACAAAAGGTCTACCGATGATGGTATTACAATGAAATAGATCTAATCAATACAAGCCCACCTGCGCGGTCTGCAGCACGTTCATATTCCCTATAGTAGGAATGTTATGGTACTGAACAGGATACGACGCTGGCGGAGAATACGAAGATGATTGAGGATATGATGCCGGTGGAGAATTTCCGTTGCTGCTGGGGGACGACGCGACTTCCGGCCACGAAAACCTGGAAATGATTAACACTGTAGTAGACTGGCCAGGAAAAAATTGAGATACCCAGGCATCATCATATTCTCCCACCAGGCCGGATTCTTAAGCGCCTGCATCGTTGCAAGCATCTCCTCGTCAGACATGCTACCTCCAAACCCAGAAACGCCTACGTCACTACCAAAGTGGATCGCCCCAGTTGTAGACGAGAAAGTAGCTTCTGGTTGATAGATAGGTGTTGTATCCATCTTCCTGTTTTGTTGAAATGACGGGCCACCAAAACTGGAACTCTGAGTTGGGTTGCTGCTAGTTTGGGGAGAGGTAACCGAAAATGTAGAGGTAGAGGATGGCGGACCAGACTGCATAAAGTCACGAGATGGAGAGTTGTTGCTTGTTGGAGGGTGTGGGTGAAGACGTCCCACAGTCGCCCCATCTCGCCGGTATCGCGACAGGAGGCCAGCAAGAAAACGCGCGTAGAGCTTCGGAGTATGACGATCATCGATTGCAATTTCGGGAGAGCTTAAAGTTTGGATAAGGCGTCCAATAAGGTCGAAGATTTCGGTCTCCTGTTCCTTCGCCAGAAGACTGGAGAACTCAGGTTTCAGGAGCTTGATGATACACATTAACACTCCTGATGGCCATCTGCTGCGATTGACGACATACCTTGAGAAGGAAAGCCGAGGCAAACGAAGCGAAGATGAAGTGCCCTAAAGTTAAGATGAACGGGATTTAGCACCAGGTACAGGTAACATACCATCAGGTGCATAACGCATATATCCTGTAGGAGCCAGATTTTCAACCATATTTCGGAGAACGGATTTAGCAGCGTCCAGGCACTGTGAATGAATTAGACAGAATTCTGGAGGACTAATATTTGTCGAGGCATGTACCTTGTTAAAGTACATGTCATCTCCCGGCTGGATCCCACGTTGGTATGCTTGTTGAAATCCAAATGAGAACACAACGAGGCGTGAATACGCCACTAGACTTCAAGGAAGGTTAATCTGCACTATGGAAGAAGTGTCATGTGTACGCACAATGGTAGCAAACTACATCGGAAAGCACAGCCGGCATCTGTAACCCGATATTGTGAGGGTTATAAAGATGCATAAATTTCAGTCCTACCATCAGGATCCGAGTCTTCAGAAAACCGCCTCGTCCATTCTTCTTGATATCTCATTAATTGGGCATCGTGATTCATGGTTACTGTACGGAAATCGACACGCTACACACGTAACCTGATGAGATGTGCTGATAAGGCAAGAGATTGACAATACCCTATTAAGACCACTTGGTGAAGATGAATCGCTGAAGATCTCGTCATGGGACTTGGCCGTAATCCGTAAAAGTGCCGAGTAAGCACATAAATGCACATCACACTAGTATCAATTTGATGTCAGTTGAGTAAAGTAAAACGTTGACACAAAGGTTCTCACAGAAAGGTTGTACTTGGACTTCTTGTACCAGTCCTTTGCGTTCCGCATGATGCTACAAGGTCAATGTTAAATCCTAACAAGAGCGAGTACATGGAATGACACAAACTAATCTTCCTTGACAGTGAATGGTTTGCCGAATTGCGTTGCCGTCGAACGATCCAAGTTGGAGCAAATCATCCAGACCCTGGTTCGATTTAACATTTCCCTTTCTTGTCTTTCGTTTTGTGGTTTGGTTCCAGAGACCTGGTGCAGATTGAGATCCGTGGCAATCCTGAATGGCGATAAGTTGTCATCTGAATTAGAAGCAGCCGAAATTACCTGATTGCTAGACCAGTGTAAAGCCAACTCCTATCCTCTTCCCATCTCCGCGCTGGAACGGCGTATATACTCATCAGGATGTATGCCTGACAGAGTTCCACAGACTTCCATCCATCGATAAGAGCGTTTGCTGCTGAATGTTTCGCAAAATGCATAGCAATCGGATAGATCTCTGATTTCTCGACATAATATCTTGATGAAATAGCACAGACTACAGGATCAAATGATTATTACACGTCTTGTTGATAAGTCAAACTGGGGCTACTTACTAACGGTAAAAAGGAAAGGACATCTTGCAAAGGTAGAAGCCGGGGTATGAAGATTTGGATCCAAGAGTGAAATGAACGGCTATGGAGGGACAAGATCGATACATGTCACAAAGACATCACGTAGACGACATGCTTACGTTGACACGCTTAAAAAATCTAAGGAGCTCAGGTATTTTAGCTACTGAAGACGTAGAAAGAAATGGGTCACAAACATATCAAAAAGAGCATCAACATCCTCAGGCGTCACCAGTCCATGAACTAGGATCTCAGGAGGACTATGTTGCTCAATCAACGTCGCACGTATGCCAAGGTCAGTGGCAGGGCCTTGGATCATGATCAAATTGGTTCACGTAGATGCGCTCGAGAGACTTAACAAACCTGGCATGAAATATGTTTCGTTCGCGACACCCTGAAAGGGAAATCATGTTCATTCCTTTCACAGACAGAAATGAAATCAAAAACACATACGACATCGTCGTCATCTAAATTCTCCTCTGCAGCTGTTATTTCCTTCGCATCTTTCTTCGCTTTTGATTTGTTGTTACTCAAACTCAAGTTTGCAATCAGGCCGAGAGGAGTATCTGAATCCGGAAGAGAAGACAGCTTATCATTTGTAGCCGTGGTGTCTTCGCCTCCGACTGTCTGACTATCGTCATCGTCTGGAGGAACGAGGCCGAGTCGTGATTCGTGAGTCTCCTCTGTATCAGAATCGTCATCTTCCACGTCGGTGCTCCGAAGATCCTTGAAAGCATTGGGTCCAGCTTTTCCACCTGCAGAACGAACGCTAGCTTGTAGACGATCCAACCACTCCAGGATGTTCTTGTTGCTCTGGTCTGAAGGCGAAGTTGCCATTCTATAAGACGCGATCGACATGGGAGTCGCAATGTATGGGTTATGCAGCTAGGCATGAACAATAATGTAAATGATACTATCATAATAGTCAGATACACCGTTCACCTGCTTCAGAAGGGACTCGATTATCGCATCCTTTTGTTTGATCTGTGCAAGAAGATATTCGCGCTTGCTAAAAGTGACAAAAGAACGCGGTAAGTCGGAATTCGAGGCAGGGGAAGATGGACACGATAAAGAAGATGGAGTTGACGGTGAAGAATCAGGGAAAGAATTCGGTGTTGAGTACATCTTGAAGGAAGAGGATGGAGATGGTCAAGTAGTCTTCTTTGAACGCCTCGGTTTAAATGAACGAACAACCCTGTGTGAAAGCATGCACTACCGCGCTTCCGCTGTGGAGACGTCGGAACAGCGATCTTTCGGTCTGCCGTAAATATGTAACGTTGGCTCAGAAAGGATCCTCGCCAATTGCAAGTGCCGGTAGAGAGAAATTAATCACTGCGGGAAATAGACTTACTTTGGAGCTGTTCTCGGCTTTCTGCCTTCGACGATACAAACATGTCCACCAGTCTTGCACCTCCTACATGTGTTATCACCTTTTGGAAAATCGCATTTCATCTGTCAAAGCCGGAACGATAGATATCGGATCGAGTGTTCGTGTGCAATGGTTAACAAAACAAATCGCAGTGGAGCAGAGTAGAGTGGCGTAGAAAATACCGCCGGAAGAGAGCGAAGGTTCACGATCATCACGGTGAAGGTCGGAAAAAGATGGAATGGTAAAATCAGCAAACACGGAAAATTGAAAAAGAGCAAAAAGAGAACAATACGCGGTAGATGAGATTACGTATAAGCCGTCAATCAAACGAAAGTATCTAAATTCTAGTAAACGCTGCGTACCTTGAGCTTCTTGCAATGGGTACATGCGCCAGGCCTATCGAGCCAAGTTCGTGAGGAATGATCGGGCGATCAGATCCCAAGGGATTTTTTGCGTCCGAAGGTAGATCGATAAATTCCGTGAGGAGTTCCCGCAAGTATCAGGAAGGCAATTCGGTCATTGAAGACAAGAGTGGATTTGATACCATGACGGAAGGAAAATCAAGCCGTGGCAGTTCAGTGAGGCGGTGCAAATTGGTGGCGTGATCAGAAAATGACGGAAATGGACAGTTTAAAAGAGGAATTGAAGGATAAGCGGTATGAGGACGATGAATGGAAGCGCCACGAGTGGATTTAGGCCAGTATAAATAAGTATCCGAATTACAGAGAGGGTTCATAAAAATAAATGCGGCAAAACAAAAGGGGGATCACCGGGCCGAAGAACATGATAGTATAGTCGGCAATTGGGTCCGGAAGTTAATCATGCCCGCAGCGCAATATATCAACCGAACGTCGAGCCCATAAGTATTAGAGGGAAAATAAAATCCGAGAAAATGATCAAAGCATCGAGGTTAGCGGAATCAGGTTCCGCAGTCAAAAGTTATGGATTTATAGGGACATAAAGAGAGGAAATCATCAATAACGCGTCCTCCACACAAAGAAAAAGGGATAACTCACAGCCGAGCTCTGGATCCACCACCGATTACGCCCATCGCACCCATCCCAACACTAAATCCACCCGAGTTGAATGAATTCCCAGCTTCCTCATCTTCCTCGCTGCCACTCATGCTCTCCTCAGATCGGTGGAATTTTTGCGGCTGTGCTGTGTCCGTTTTCGGGCGCTTGCGCTTAGCAGTGGGTTTTGGTATGTTGTCAGCTAATGAAGCAGAAAAGTGGGCAGGCCTCCGAGGTTCGCCTTCTGCAGATTTCGAAGGTGTAAGTCCGAGCGGCTTCGAACTAGTGTTCATCGAGGCCTTTGGTTGCGCCGGTTTATTGTTTACGGCTTGAGCGAAAGTGGTAGTGGAGATGGCAGAATTAGTATAGACTTCCTCCGTCCAGGAATTGGATGCAGGGGAGAGCGACGAAGAGTGTGAGGACAGAGGCTGAGAATGGGAGTTGAGCGATCCAGGCAAGAAATGCATATTCGTCTCAATAGAAATGTAAGGGTGAGAAGGGTTTGTGGCCTGAGAGTGCGGATGAGAGTGTACGTCAACGTTTTGGATCCCATAGCCTAAGTTAGACTGAGGAGATATATGCTGCTGTTGGTACAATGAATCAGGTGCCGCCGGATAAGAATCCGACTGGCTTATGTTCAGGCCAGGTGCGTTCGCACTCCTAGCCGAGCTTGGATGAGAGAGATAGTTGGCATACGGATCTCCAGTGGTGGTCTGGAGGTGGTATGACGCACGGTTACCTAGTGGCGTTGTCGAACCATTAACAAGACCAGATTGAGTGGAGGTTGCCGCTAATGCAGGGTCCACATAATGCGGATGGGTTCCCTGAGGGTACTGGCGTTGAGAGTAGCCGTACTGATCTGGCGTGTGTGGAGGATGACGGGAATCCTGGCGGTATGCCTGGAGCTGCTGCTGCTGCTGGTATGAATCAGATCGATGGTGGTGAACTTGGTGCATAGGCTGTTGGTGGTTTGGGTGCTGCTGTTGGTTCTGCTGGCTACCATGTGCATCAATCCACTGTTGGTATTGTAACTGACTATCCCCTTGGCCCTGCGTTATGGCGTCTGGGTCGTAGAACGTCGACGAAGGACCGATCATGTGCGAAGAGGAGACAATCGATACTGCTGGAGGTTGGATATCTCTATTGGATCCACTTGATGAAGCAATGTGGGTAGGAGGCAGGAACCAAGCGCCAATGGAATCAACTGCCGCGACCTGTCTCTGAGAAGATGTACCAGTGACTTGACCTACTCATAAGGACTAGTCAGTGCCGAAGATGGGCCCCCAGATGCGGAGCATACGAACTGTGGGAGAACGTCGAAGATGATGGACGCGAAAGATCATTACCATCCGCAGTCGACTTGTAGTCTTCGGTACGAGGTCTTCCTTGTGATGGCAGCATTTTTTCTGGATTTCCGATGAGTATAACAGGAAAGGGTATGCCCTTATGATCATGTTTCTCACCTGGTGTGTATCAACAGTAATTATTTAGGTCGGCAGTTACCTGGGGCCGACGTAGACGATGGCAGGAAGGAGACGCCTCACTGACTTCGTGTCGATTCTCCACTTACAAGGGGATCTAACACGATGATTTTATTGACGACTCCTCTGTAAAGGCTTCGGGCACAGACGATGGGTTGCTCCTTACGTACGCGCGTTTCACAATGGGGAGGGAAAGATCAGATGACAGCCTGGTAAGCATCATTGATCATTGTCAAGAATATCGAAGAGCCAAAAGGGAGAGGCGAATTTATTTTCAATTGTACATTTGTTTTTTATATCTGTTCTATCAAGTTTTCCATCGGCAGCAAGATCTCGTAAGGTTCAAGCGGCGATCAGACAATTCCCTCTCCGAGTCACGAACACGCCCCTTATAAGCAGTATCCATGTGGGTCACTTGTTCAAAGTAAAACTTTATCCTAATGTAGCTTGAGTTCGAACTCGAGTACACTGTTGGCCGACTGATATAGGGGCGGAGATCGTTTACCTTTTCTCTCTCCGCTCCCATCTTGAGATTGCGTTCCCTATACGGAGGTCACTCCTTGTTCTTTCTGCATTGGACTTGATGAAGCTCTGACGAATAGTGTCTCTTGCTAATACACCGGTATCTTGAACTATCGACCTTCAATCCCGGCAATCTCCTCGTCCTGCTATGAACCTCCGCTCCCGGCAATCTCCTCATCCTTGGTCTTCCGGTCTGTGTTGTCGGTAGGCTCATACCCGAAGGGTACTCGATTATCCCGACCTGCTGGTACGATCTCCCTTGTGCCGCGGAAAAACCTCTTATTGCCGACTAAGAACATCGTAGGACTTGAGCTCCCTCGAGCATGACACCCTCATAGCCCCTGCAGATACCGGCCCGTCTAGTCAGGACGCCCGATAACGCCCCCAAATTGCCTCTCAGAAGCCCCTTTCCAATATCCTTTGGGTACTCAGAGGCTTTGCGAAGTGTCGTCGTGTCCCTTGATCGCGTTGAAAACCAATTTCTAAGCAATCCCTAAGTCATCTTTAGACTAGTGATAGTCAATTAATAGTAAAAGACAGTCCTTGAGGAAACACCTGTTACAAAATACTTCTAACTTGCAATGGGCATTCGTAGATCCTTGTGATCGATTATTCTTCTAGACCACTCAGCTTGTACTTACTACTTCAAGTCAGAATAACTATTAGACTCCATTTCCGAGTACTCAATCAATCGAGACGGATCTACACTCTTCTTGTCTACAATGGGACAGACCGTACAAAGCCTGTACTTCCTTGCTTAAAGTCGAAAGTACCGGAAACGCTCGGTAAGTATCTATGTGAACGAAAACAGGAAAAATTCAGCGTTGAAAACGTTGAAGGTCAATGGTCATGGAAAGTAGCCATCTCTGGAATATATAGAACCGACTTGGGGAGCTGAAGATGGTATACAAGTGCCCAAAGGTCACTGATCACATGATCGCTGGCAGTTGTTCCGGCGTTGAGAAGTGTTCTTTTGCAAGAGGGATTGGAAATTCCGAATTTGTCGTATCATTGCTGGTTCTGATTGTCTGTTTGCCGCGTCTTGAAGCTTGAAGCAGAAACTTCGTAATGGTTCAGTAGGTTTGTTTCTCAGTAAAAAAAAAATTCTCTCAACAAGTTGGACTTGCAACAAGCTGTCCGGCCTTCATAATTTTGCCGCCGTTTTTTTCCTGCTCCTGACCATGTCATGATGCGGTTTCAGCCATGCCTGTAAATTATTCTTATCGCGATGAAGCAAAGCCATTCAATTTAGACCTTCACCTATTGGCCATGCTTCGCACGGTCCAATGGCCATGTAATTTCTCGTACCACACGATTATCATAAGTATCCTTAAATAACCGCGTGGTAGCTTGCCGCCTTCACGCAACTAAACCAATGGAATGCTAGACCACCGCGCCCAACGTTAACCCGCCACATGTAACTTGAACGCCGATAACTTTAAAACACCGCCCATTCTAACCTTACTGGTCTGGAACTAAGATCGTTGTGGTGCTGTGCCGGCCGGCAGTGAATTTTTTCCTCTCACAAGAGCTTCGAGGGAAATAGCAATTTAAAAAGACATGAATGGTCTTCTCCCCTTCTCACACTACTCATACTCTATTCTTAACGCCGATCGCCGCAACACATTGTCGAGAAGTTGGTTCATAATTTCAGATCAGGCAAGAAAAACTGTAGGTACGCACATATCGTGTAACTGTACGGTTGTAAAAGACATGGTCAAGACGGAATTACTAACAATAAGTGTGCTTCGTACGTGCGATTTCTTTTCGGAGGTTGCCATTGTCCAATCATAAGGAGAGTACGCGCGAAGCACAAGTCAGAGAACTTACCTCTCCTTATTGATCATCGCCATCACACATTCAATACCATATTTCACGCAAGTACATCATTTATTTTTGGAAATATTAATACACGCACACCCTAGCGTACAAACCAAGATACCCGATAACTACAGATATAGCCACGATACAATGCACAAATGCCACTAATAAATACCTAGATACACGTCAAGAACGACTGACGTCAGACTACTTGATAAGTAAATATATTATATTCTCCATGGTGCCCTCTTTGCCAGTAATCCACTCTTGGCGAAAGCTGAACCAGAGGCAAGTGAAGCTGGGGGAGTGCGCAACGCAGCTGTGACGGATGTCGCGCGGTTACGGACAACAAGTGATCTCCCGGGGTGATAAGATGTCCTGATTATCGAAGCCATGCTCTTGCCCATGGCTGGGACAGATTTTCCCTGGTTGATCGCCAGGATCTCAAGGTTAGAGGTACTGATGCTAGCAGTTGGTAGACTGCAAGAACGAGTATGTTGTGACGGTTGTGATGTGCGGAAAGCCGGCGGTGGTCCCTGGCTTATGCGTCGTTTTCGTTCTGGCATATGGTCGAGCACACTCGTCGAGGACCGTCGGACTGAAGAAACCCTGGACGAAACACATGTGCTCGACGAAAGATCAGATACCAGCTCTGATCGGGCATCAGACGTCTCAGCTTCGGTCAACGTCTCCTCTGACGAAGCATAACAAACAACCCTTGAACCCTCCTCCAACTGCTCAACACGCATCCTCTCCTCCTTGATGCTCTCAAACAGACGCTCCTCCATCGAATTTGACAACTCCTGCTCCACAAACCTCGCTGACTGTGCCAGTTTGAGCCGTCCAAGTTCGTTCCTGACCTTCCTATAATCCTTCACCCAATCCGCTTGAATCTCTTGCACCTCCCTCTCATGCTTTTCTTTCATGCTTCCTATTTCTGCCTTGGTCATATCAACTTCATCTATCAAGTCCTTCACAAACTCCTCGACCATCCGCTCCTTCTGTACGTCCTGGACCATACGTTTTGCGGCGCGGGTGACGGCCGCCACGCGTTCCCTCCTGATCTTTTCTTTCTCCCGTGTCAACTCCGCAGCCTGCTGCTCAAGTTTCCATATACGGTTCCATAACAAGAGTTGATCGCAGAATGCGGTGAAGGCAGCAGAACGAAAGGCACGCGACTTAGCGTCGGAAGCGGCACGAAGGACTTTAAGCTCCCTCTCTTGCTTCCATATCTTGTTGGTGAGAAGTAACTGGTCACAGAAAGTTAAAAATTCACATGAGGGCTGTGGCTGCTGAGTTTTCGAGGGTTTAGTGCCAAGTGTAGAGACCTCGAGACGTCGATCACGACATAATCGCATGGGCGTTGCGCACTTCAGACAGCGGTATGTGCTAATTTCCAGCTGCTTTTCGAGCATCCGGAGATCTTCCAGGATGCTGTGGGATTTGTCGACGAGGCATGTCAGAGATCGATGTGGCTTTGGGGTCGATGATTCCAAAGCGACAATTGCTTTCGGTTTGTGTGCGTGTCGTCTTGATAAGCTGATAAGTGCATTCACTATTAAAAAAATCATGCAAGCTGCGACGATGATCTGGAGAGATGGCATCGGTGCTAGGTAATGAATATCGGCCTCCGGGGTCGAAAGGACGGGATATCTGTATATCATCGCCGAGAGATGGTCAACGTGAGGAATGGAATACGAAGACAAAAGGTTTCAACCCCAGAGTAGATCTTTTTATCTGTGGGATATAAAAGTCGTTTGGGCCTTTTGTGAGCCGTTCTTGTTGTCATGCGAAGGATGACAACGAGGCAGCCTCGAGTATAACAACCCTCTTGTGGATAAGATTTCACAATCATCTCTCCATCTATCAAAGCGCATCTGTTTCAGTAACACGTCTTTTCCATGCTCTCACCATGAGGCAGACTTGCTGATCAACTTGGAAAAAGTGAGAAAAGCTGCAAGCCACGTAATGTGGTTCGTGTAAGGCTGACAGTTACACAAACTGTGACAATGATCGAGTCACAAAAATTTCATGTCCTCTACCGGTGCCATCGAGCTCAGTGCTCTCATTCGGCGACGATCACAACACTAGAGCCTGGTTGCGAACTATGGGCGCTTACTATGATGAAATTGAGATCGAGGACATGGCGTGGGATCCTGTAAAGGGTGTCTATCATTACCCCTGTCCTTGTGGAGACCGATTCGAGATTTCTCGAAAGCAACTTGCAGACTATGAGGACATCGCGACTTGTCCGAGCTGCAGTTTGATCATACGAGTCGTCTATGACCCAGTGCGTGTTGTAATCCCTTGTTCTACATCGACTGATTCAATTACTCTGCAAGCTTGATTTTGAGGATGAGGTGGACGACGATGATGGAGCTGTGGTCAGTGAGGGGGAAGAAACAGCTGAGAGCGAAGACGATGATGATCAGCTTTTTGGGGACGCAATGGATAAGCTGGGTATTAGCGAGGATGACTGCATTGCCGTCTCTGCATGAAACGCGCCCAGTGTAAAGCTAGATTTGTATTACCAGGTTCGTTTTTCTTGATTTCCACTTCGTCTTCCTCTGAGCATCACTTAGACTATCATGGCATTGTATTACCATGTTCGCCTCGAGATGATGTCAATCTGACTTCGCTCTGCGTGAAGACTTCAGAATACCCACCGTACAACTTTTCCTTTGATATTCGGTCATCTCTGCGGAAGATTTCCCCTAACTTATGTTTTCGATGCTATGGACAATATGGCCTTATCGTATATCATACCTTTGACTCACCGTCATATTACTTCGATTCAATCGCAAATCTCCCACATATCCGTGTCCACGTGGACCCGAAAAAAAGGATAAACCCTGCTTCCTTTACAAAACCATGAATGATGTAATTCTCATGTATTATATACTCTATATAATTCAAAGGGTTTGGATGCGTATAATACAAGTCCCGCCCGCGCATGCCTTTATCAGCTTAGCGCCGCCTTGTGGCCCGCATATACTATTTTGACTCTTGAATTGTTCCCACTGTGTCAGTCTGTAACCCACTGACCGGTACTGACCGGTACTGACCAGTACTGACCGCTCATGTCGAAACAGCCATCCCCGGAAGTTGTTGCTAACACCGACGAGAGGCAGCCTCTTCTTGCTGCTTCAAACAGCCATCGGACAATCGAGGAAGGTGGAGTTCCGCCTCCGCTTCAACAACGCGATTGGAAGAAGCTCACATACCAGGTCGTCCTCTGGCTACTTGGTGGTGCTGTTCTCGCCGTTTTCGTCAAGGGCTTCATCGATGCCGGTGATACCAAGGTCTGTATAAGATATATTGTCCAAAGGTTGCCAGTGTTGATTGGCAACTCGGTAGTTTGACCTTGGGAAGGCGCTGAATGCGGCTCTTGGTGGTGGACTCAGTGGTGCAGCTGGTTTGAAGCATCTCTTTCAAGTCTACGCAGAATAACTGATCCATTCCACTCAGCCATGGTTATCCAGGTGTTAACACTAATGGTACATTTCTTGTTTCAAATTCACGGTATTTCATGACGCTCCATACCGACATGCAGCCATTGCGCACCGTAATGAACTACCAATACCGCTTTGGCACAACCACTTCTGAGGCCATGCATACTCTCTACACCGATGGCGGATGGACACGATATTATCATGGTCTCGTAGCTGCACTTGTCCAGGGTCCCGTCGCTCGCTTCGGCGACACAGCCGCCAACGCCGGTATCCTTGCTCTCCTACAGTCCAATGTATACCTCAAGGACTTTCCTGCACTTATCAAGACCATCTTTGCTTCAATCGCTGCGGCTGGCTTCCGTATGATTCTTACACCCGTTGATACCGTCAAGACGACAATGCAGACACAGGGGAAGAATGGGTTACCGATTCTCCGTCAAAGAGTGAGTGTTCCAGCGACGGATAATGCTGAAAGGTATTCATTGAGGCATTTCAAAATCCAGATCAAGCAATATGGTATCGGGACACTGTGGTATGGGGCCTTCGCAACAGCTGCTGCCACGTTCGTCGGACACTATCCCGTACGTCCTCGCTAACTAGAGCCCGTGGCTCCTTGAACGAACTGGCATTTCAATCGACAGTGGTTCGGAACTTACAATTACCTTGAAGCCAACCTCCCCGTGGCATACACCCTCATTGAGAAACTTTTTCGTAGAGCCACTATCGGCTTTATTTCATCTGTCATCTCCGACAGCGTTTCGAATTCGTTGAGGGTAGTCAAGACCTACCGCCAAGTCAATGAAACGCGCATCGGATACCTCGGCGCTGCAAGTGCGGTCATTGCGATCGATGGAGTGAAAGGGTTGCTGGGCCGAGGGTTGAAAACACGTATTTTGGCTAATGGACTGCAAGGTCTTATCTTCTCTGTGCTGTGGAAGTTTTTCCAGGATATGTCAGTCATTTGACACTTCAGTCGGCGGGCTGTCATTGACAGATGTTTGCAGTTGGAATGCCACGAGCGGTCATTAGCCGACCTATCTAGTACATATCGATCTATTTGGTGTCAATTGCGATATAGGTGGAAGTTCTACAGGGCGACAATTTTCCAATCTTCTGTATTTGTAAAGTTCCATAGAAAGCCTCCGCTTTTCGAATATCTTTTCGCCGCGAGATACAACATCAAAACAAAGTCATTGGAATGACTTTGCAGTATGTACAACAGTGATTCTCTCGACCGGCTAGGTCTTCCAATCAATAGTTTTCTCATTCGACGGGTGCATTGCTACGCAGCGGTCTGTTTTCACCAGAACCATAATTCCTGAGAAAAAGAAATTTATAATGGCTGTAGGGTGATATATGTCGCGCTCCTTCGGAGTGTCCATGTCAGCATGCATATTCAGAAGCCATACATGCTTTCCGCATCTGCGATCACGGCAAGCGTTTCAAATTTTTGGATATGAATCTGGTTGAACTAGATACATTGTCCCTAAGTTCTGCATAACACAACCCAAAAAAAAAACTTTCGGTAAACTCTTCGCCTGGGAGTCGAACCCAGCTTTCGCGCGTGCACCGAAACATGCAAATGACAGGCGCGTGTACTAACCGATATACTAGCGAAGACATTATTAATTCGCAAACATATAGCATATGGCTACAGCCAAATCTGCACGCTCCCACGCCTCGCATCACGAAAACCAAAAAGTGTTCGGCACGCTTGTTCACAACTCTTCTCCAAAATGGCGTCTTCCGAACCTTCCACCTTCATTGACCGTGCTCAGTCGTTCATCTCCGAGAACAAGCGTGTCATTCTGATTGGTGCTGCCGCTGCTCTCGCTGTCGGAGGTGCCGCTTACTACGCCTCAACCTCGTCACGGCCGCACGCGCGACCCGATGTCGAAAAGGCTCCTCGTAAGGAGAAGAAGAAGAGCAAGGGGAGCAAGAAGAAGAAGCCGGTGAAAGACGTGGATGGGCCTATTCTTGAAGAGATTGTGCCGCCAAAAGCCAAGGTCGAAAGCGAGGATCCTTTGGGTGTGTGTCACATCGAATACACTATAGGGTGTCTCTAACGATATGTAGTTGATGCACCATTGACTTCAGAGCAAATCACTGCATTGTCAACTGAGGTCAGTTTTTGTGTCCATGTATCTGAAAATGCACGAATTGATGACGTCGGCAGAAACGTGCAGAACTCGCGAGAAAGTTGAAGGAACGAGGGAATGCGACGTACAAGGAGCGTAAATTCAACGAGGCAGCCGTTTTTTACACTCGTGCTATCCAGGTTTCACCAGACCCTATCTTTTACAGCAACCGTGCTGCATGTATGTCATATTCGTTTTTCTGTTTAGGAGTTGATTGAGCCTTGCGCAGGTTATGTCAACATGGAACCTCCTCAGTATGACCTCGTAGTCGCAGACTGTGACGAGGCATTGAAGCTCGACGTCATGTACATCAAGGCTCTCAACCGTCGTGCCATGGCACTCGAGAGTCTTCAACGGTATGAAGAGGCGCTGCGCGGTAAGGGTGATCTTCCTTCTCATTTTATGCTTCTAACCTCTTCACAAGACTTCACCGCCGCGACCATCCTCGAAAAATTCTCGAACGAGAATACCGCACATGCCGTCGAGCGTATGATCCAAACGGTCTCAAGCAAAAAAGCGGCAGAAATCATGGCCACTCGCGAACCCCGGCTTCCTTCCTTCACCTTCATAGCTGCCTACTTCTCTGCCTTCCGACCCCGTAAGTCTTCCATTTTTTCCCACTCCCATCGTCAATTTAAACGTACAACAACACAGGACCTCACCCCACCCTCCCGGAGAACCCATCAACGGGCGACAACACCTTGCTTCTTGCAAGCCAAGCACTCGCGGCTGCCGACTATGCACACGCGCTGACGCTCGTGAATGAGGCCATGGACCAAGGTATCTCTTGGGCCCAGGGTCGTGCTGAGGCACTGAACTTGCGGGGAACGTTCAAGTAAGAGAAGCGATCTCATGCAGACCTCGTTTGCTAATTATACTCTAGATTCCTCATTGGTGATGTTGCGGGAGCTAAGGAAGACCTCCTCGCTTCGGTAGAGGTCGTTCCGGGCTTCACACAGAGTCTCGTGAAGCTCGCCTCCGTGCACATGGAGCAAGGAGACGCTCCTAGCGCTTTCAAATGCTTCGAGGAGGCAATCAAGTTCAACGAGAATGATCCGGACATTTACTATCATCGTGGGCAGGGTGAGCAGCTACAAAACCCAGAGATATGTTCGTTGCTAACGCCGACAGCAGTCTACTTCATTATGAACGAGTTCTCTCAGGCAGCGGAGAACTATACAAAATCCACCGAGCTGGATGACTCCTTTGTCTTTTCACACATCCAGCTCGCCGTCGCACAATACAAGTCGGGCAACACCACCAACAGCATGGCTACGTTCCGCCGAACACTCAAAGCCTTCCCCCAACGAAGTGAACCTCAAAACTATTAGTATGTTCCTTTTCCTCCCGTCCTTCTTCATCGCCCTATACTGATGTCCCTTTCCCAGTGGCGAACTCCTCCTCGACCAACAACGCTACGAAGACGCTGTCGAGAAATTCGACCGCGCCCTTGAACTCGAGAAGCTCAAGCCAACACCCAACGTTCTACCCCTAGTCAACAAAGGCCTTGCATTGTACCAATGGAAAAAGGACATTGGCGCCGCTGAGCGCTGCTGTGGTGAGGCGTTGAGGATCGATTCGGAGTGCGAGGCAGCAGTGGCAACTCTTGCTCAATTGAATTTACAACAGAGTAAGGTTTCAAAGGCAGCCGAGTATTTCAAAAGGCAGGCGGAGCTTGCGAGGAGTGGGCCTGAGTTGCAGAATGCATTGACGTATCAGTATGTGAGTGGGCATCTTGACAATGATTTAGCGTTAGGAATGGGAATACTGATGTCGAATTAGGCAACTGGAGCGCAGGCCGAGTTCCTCAAGAATTACCCACACATGGCTGAGCAGCTCAAGGCGCTCGCACAGTCATTATCTTAGAGTGTGCTTGCTCACCTAGATCTTCCTATCCCATAAAAAGTCTTATTTGTAATTGACGAATCACTTTATCACTAACGTACCCACAACTATGTGCCTATTGCTTTCGAGCACACCTCATCTCAATCCTTTATAACTATCACTCTCCCAAATAGACTCGGGTTGTGGATTCAAGAGCTAGGAATTGATGCATTGAGCAGAAGTGTCGAGAGAAGGAGCCTGTTTCCAGTATTGGAAGTCGGCAGGGACGAGACTGGGTTTGCCGTTGCCAGTGTTGTAAATCCCGAACGAGGCGCCTTTGAAAAAAAAATCCTCTGCACGAATGGTAATTTAGTGTGGTGCAATGTGATTCAGGGAGCGAGAATTATCCAGCAGGGGCAATGGAAAGTGCGGAACTGTCTATTGTGGCAGGGAACATGAAATCTGCATGGTCACCTTTGGCGTAACCTAAGCTGTACGAAGTGGGATCGGCAACGACTTTGAATCGCACGTTCGCGTCGGCCGTGGCAAGTTTGTACCGATTGATTTGAGTAGACGGTGAATAACGAGAACGGACCGTTATGACTGTCGCATTCGCAGTCGTCAATGCCCACGGACCAACCTGTTGGTTCAGTGCGATTGTCCGTACAGCTATATACCTCCCGCCATCGCCACATGCCACGCCAATCTCGTTATGCAGCGAGTCACCATAATATACGCTCACGCCTGCCTCAGTCAGATTGAAGCTCAAAGCCATCCAAGCACGTCTCAGACGTCTCAGTATAGGTTGTCTCTTTGCGCAGCAGCAATGCAGGGCTGTCACGGTCATCAGGGGCGTACTAGTTAGCGAACAGACGGAGGTAGCCTTCTCGGGCAATTAGAGAATGGAAGGCCTTGTAGGGCGTGCGCACAAAGTAGAACGAATTGTCAAGAGCGTCCGAGGCAAATGTGTTAGTATATGGGATGAGAGCAGAGACGTCGGGAAGGACATCGGGGATGTGCTCCACTAGAGGAAGACCTTCGTTGAAGACGGGCCATCCATCTTCCCAGGTAACAGGGAATAAGAATGTTTCGCGACCTTCACAAAGAGCTTGTCAATGTGATGTCGCAATATGCAGACTGAAAAAGACCTTTACCTAATTGGATGTGGCTAAAGTTTAGGCTCTGCGGACGCACGCCGAGTGCAACGCTCCACCATCTCCCATCTGTTCCTTGTACGATGTCAGCATGACCCGTATCTTGGAAGGCGTTGGTAAGATCCGCTCCGTTGAACAGAATAGGGTTCTTGGGGTTGTTTTCTCAAGGCCCGGATGGTGATGGACCGCGCTGAATGGTAGACTGATGGTGAATATCCGTGCCACCTGAGAGTTACATGAACATGCGACGAAGGCTTTTGAGGATGCTGTTTCACCTTCGGCAATCAGGAGGTAATACGTCCCATTGATGTTATATACACATGTGGACCTTCAGGCCGAGCTGATGCGTCATCGGGCAATGTCCCCGCAAAAATCATTTGGGCTAATGTGAGAGAATTACCAGTCTCAAGGTCTATCTTGTTCTGCCATATTCCTAGAAGAATTGTCAGTCATAAGGAAGCAAGTCACAAGGACTACAGACAAACCATATATCTTATCGTTTGCGTTGTTGATGCCGCTCCATGTCAACTATACCTGATACAAGAATGAGGATAGTAGAACGTGGGCGATCATAAGACTGACATCTCCGTCAGCGTCCCAAAAGAGGTCTGAATCGTATCCCAACGCGTCTTGCCAACATTTTCGTGAACAGGTCACAAGACCAACAGATAGACCCACCGAAGTAAACAGGATCACTCCAAATTCCCGAGAATATAACCTTCGTTGTCACATAGAAAGAACGCGGGAACAGACGTAACTCAGCTTTGGAGTGTCTACAAAACCCCAGCATAATGGATCGACAGGCTTACAGGTATAAACATATCTCGTCGTCGATGTCAAGTAGAACGTTCCATCATGATATCTGAGACTAGGAGCCCATACGCCTGCATATTCAGTTCATCAAAAGTTCGAGTTTCACGAGATCACTTACCCGCATCAGAAGTACCAAGTAAACTCAGTTGCGAGGGCCGAGTCAACGCATGGCCAATGAGTGTCCAAGACACTAAATTTGTACTATGGTATATAGGGTGTCCAGGATAATACTCAAATGTAGATGTGACGGTAAAATAATCCGAGTCGACGCGAAGGTTAATCAGGCCATAAGCCGAGGTCACTGCTGATAATGGACAAAAATGGGGTTTTTATCCTACGCAGCAAACACTGACCAAGAAGTAGAATCACGAAGAAGCGTATAATAATGCAGCTCAAAGATGCCATACGATCTAGAAAAATAAAGTCGACGCTCAGGACAACACGTACATACGATAAGTATAATAATATAGCTACAAGCCACGTCTGGGTCAGATGATTGTACCGACCCCCCGTGAGATGAATGTTGGGCTACAAGAAGGGAGTATCAGGAGAGGTACGAAGCATTCGATGGCATTCCTCAAGCGGTTTTAGTTCGATGGAGACAGAAGAGTAGAAACGAGTATGATGCGAGGTACTTGAAGTGACCATTCCAGGACCATTGGTAAATCATATCAACACTGGCAAGAGAGGAAGCCGATATTTGGAGTTGCTTGCCAATGCTTCATCGTCACGCTCTGTGTGTGCCTTCGATCCATCAGATCTTGAAGTGGTAAGATTGTTTCTTTTGCCTGGAATCGCAAAATTCATTGTTGCAGCAGCCAAATGCTGAGTCCTTTCGATGTGGAGATTTCTGCGCTGCTTGTCAGTCTTTTGATTCTGAAAAGTGATCCTCCTCTCATCGGCCTTCATCCTTCCTTAACGATTTATCCGACGCGTCCTTGAAGACCGATTTCGGAACCCTGCAGACCCCCCTCATCATGCAGAAATCATCACACACCGCTTCCCGATCAGGGCCTATGGCCTTACCTACCGAGATTTTTGCCAAGATCTTTCTTCAATGTACGGATATGAACGGCAGCCTGACCCCTCCCAATACTATAGATATACCGTTACTCTTAACGAAGATTTGTCATTCATGGCGTACCATCGCTGTTGGGACTTGATTTCTCTGGTCCAGACTACCTCAATATCAAGCAAAATACAAAACACCAAAGCAGCATCGTCTCTACCTGGTTAACAAGATCCGGGACATGCCCACTCTCGATATACGTGATGTGGAACGATCCACCGTATTTCTCTACTCATCCAATCCTCGATATCTTAGTGCAACATTCTCATCAGTGGCGGAGTATGTACTTCTTTCTTCCGCTAGCGGCATACGCGACTCTTTTTCCTGCCCGCGGCAAGCTTTCATCGCTCCAGGAGCTGAGCTTGGGCACTCACGAGCCATCCGCTGATCTCATTTTGGACGCATTTGAGCTTGCTCCCCGGCTTCGATCCCTTGGGTGCGTCAACCTCCACCCGTACATAATTCGAATTTCCTTGGGCCAACTTATTGCAAATACCCATCATGACCGTCACCGTCACCGACTCGCTTGATATCTTGCGCCGAGCTCCTCGACTTGAAAGCGGATCATTTATATATACTAAGAGCTCACTGGGTGGCCAACACTAGTACATACCTACATACCCAGGAACTCACTGAGAGGCTAGCACTACCTCCTCAGCCCCTTCGACATGAGAATCTCAAGGATCTTGATGTATTGGCTCCGATATGGAACGAGAGCGTTGAAACTCAGGATCTGTTCACTGAGCTCATCGCGCCACATCTACGATCTCCTCGTATAGGCAATATCCACCGGTCACTCGGAACTCATTTGTCTATCTTCTTTGCTAGTGTAGATGCCCTGGAGAGTCTCCATCTTCGTGAAACAGTGCCATCAGAAGACGAAGTGATCGGGTTTCTGGAGGCACTCCCGACCCTGAAGCATCTGACTCTACTTTCATCACCCATGTTTCCCATGGTTACTGATCTTCTTCTTTCCCGTCTCATTTGGCGTTCTGCATTGATTGCTCGTGCCTAAATTAGAGACTCTCGAGATCTCACTTCCTGGTCCTCTGACCACAACACTTGCAGAAATGCTTGAGTCCTGGTGGGATGTGGAGGAAGAACCCTCATCTGTTGCTGAACATTTGCAGGTAAAGGTAGGTGCAAATGATGACTACAATGGTGTTATCATTCAGTGGCTAGAATGTTTGGCACAGACAGGTATGAATATTGTCATTGGGACTATAGATGTGCCTCTTGAGGATGGTCTGGAATATTTCTTGATGTGGTAGGTATCTAGTCTGACAACAAACATTGAATCTCACTTTCTGTAAGGAGTTGGAATAACTTCATCTAATGTGTGCATTGGTGATGTAATATTGTTACTTAGTTTTTCATGCACTGGACCATAAGTCAGAACCTATCTATTGATTCTGGCTATGGTTGTGCAAAAAGACTACTTGAGGTTACATAATTAACCTCACAA
>JABCKS010000273.1:6826-25261 GCA_018851325.1 Termitomyces sp. DKA19 | reverse complement strand
CATTTTAAAATATTCACTCATTGGGACAGTTTTTTTGAGTATCTTCAACTTTGCAGATTTATCCCTATTTTAGTCAGAAATAAAGAGTAAGTTACATGTGGAAATATCAACAGAGTCATGTGACCATGTTTGGGTATATTTGGGAGTGGTTCAAGCTGGTTGAACCATATCTTGACCTTCAACAACCATCACTCTACTGTTGTTTCTTCTCTCCTTGCTCAAGGATATTCTCTGTGTCAGATTGAGGCCAAAACTGGTCTAGGGAAGTCTACTATTGGGAGGATCAGTAAATAGTTGGAGGTGGACAAGGAAAACCATTCTGGAAGCTGTCTAGCTAAGCTTACTCCATGTAATAAACAGGCTATTGTTCAACAAATCTCAACTGGGAGACTTGATACAGCTGTTCAGGCCACCAATTCTATCAACAACATTATTTCCAATCCTGTCTTTCCTCAGACTGTCTGGAATGTGCTGAAAAAAGAGGAGTATTAGTCTGCTACAAAGAGGAAAGTTGCTATACTCAAAGCTAGACATAGGCAACTATGACTTAAATAGGCTCAAGAGCATTAAAACTGGACTGTGGAGGACTGGAAAAGAGTGTTGTAGACAGACAAGACAAACATTAACAGGATTGGGTCAGATGGAAAGCAGTATATGTAGAAGCTCCAAGGAAAAGGTATTTTAAACCAAACCACTATACCTTCTATGAAATATGGAGGAGAGAATAATCTCATGGTATAGAGCTGTATGAGTTGGAATAGGGTAGAAAAGCTGGTAGAGGTGGTGGGGATCATGAATGCAGAGCAGTACTGTGAAATTTTTGAGGATAGAGCAAAAGAGAACTTTGAAAAATTGGAGATGGAGGAGGGTGCCCACTACTTTCAACAGGACAATGACTTCAAACACAACTCCAAGAGGGCTAACAAGTGGTTTAAAGACAACAACTTTGATGTCCTCTGGTGGCCAGCCCAATTCCCTGATCTTAACCCTATTGAATACCTCTGGGAGTACCTCAAGGAGTAGCTTAGGTAATATGAAACACCTCATAGTATGCATGAATTGTAAAAGAGGGTTGCAAAGAAGTGGGATGAAATACCAGTAAAAGTATGCCAAAGACTGATAGAAAGCATGCCTAGAAGGATTTAAGCAGTTATCAAAGCAAATGGAGGACATACAAAGTACTAAATACCAAAATTAGAGATGCTTAAAAAACTGTCCTAATAAGTGAATATTTTGAAATGGCCATTACTCCATCCATTTTGATTTACAAAGCTAAAAGAGGACTCTATCTTGAAGTTCAAAAGGGCTACTAGTATGAGGGGTGCATTGTAAAATGTGTAGAAAATCATGGACAGTAGGCCACCTTACATGGTACCATTCAGGATGTCAAAGAGATTACATATAAAATTGTCAAACTTAAGCATTATTTAGCAACCAGTGAGCATTCTTTGTATAAGGCATATATAGCACTCTGAAACTCCTTACTTATATATGTTGTGGATGAGATGGTTACAGACTATAATAGAAAGGCTCCCTGGACATCAAGAAAGAGTGCCAAAGCCACCCTACTCAAACACCATGCATTTTTGACCCTGTTCACTACTAAGTGCATAGCATCAGTTGTATTGTAACCTAGATGGCCTCCAAATTGTTCTGGAGGGAGCATGTTATGCTTTTCTTGCAAGAAAGGAAAGGTCAGCTGTGACAATTGTGGATAGGTGCTTTCCAATGGTGTTGAGAAGCCCTATTGGGTAATAGGCACTGGCTACATTATATACCAGCTTGCCAGGCTTACACAGGACTAATGTTATTGACACTAGCCAACTGTCATAGTAAACATCCAGCTTGAGACCTACTCAATATATGTAATATAAGTGGTCAATTAGCATCTTGGTATAGCACTTTAGAACCACATTTGGTATCCTATCAGGACCCAGTGCTTTATAACACTGTGTCTGAGAAATTGCTGCAAGAATGCATCTGTGATTAAAAAAGCAGATATCTAGTAGCAGGCATAGGTACACTATAGAAAGAATGATAGAAAAAGTGGGTGGGAGTAAAAAGAAAGACTCAACTAAGACCTTGGCCTTCTCTCCATTTGATGTTGCCCAGCCTATGGCCCCATTGATTGTTGTCTTCAGCTCAAGGACTCTATTGCTAGAAAAGTCAGTGGGTTCCTACACCATGTATTTATTGGCAATGTAAATCTGCCTAGCATTAATGCTCTTCAGCCACTAAATCCAGTGCCGCTCCTTAGCCTGATGTATGTGTTCAGCCATCAGGCAAGAGAGGCAGTCCACCTCAGCCTTTGTTAGATGACTAGCTATGTCATAGAACTTGTAAGCTAGATTGTTGGCCTTATTGTATGCCTGCTTGAGAGCCATCAGCTCCTTGGTCCACTATCACTTAGTGAAAGGGCAGGGTTTGCATGTAGGAACAATAGTCTCATCCACTATGACTTCCTGAATCAATGTCATCAGTGCTCAAATCTTGAAGTGAAATTCAACCTCTGTCATGATGAGTTTGGCAGGGCAGTGAAGGGTCAACTTTTCCTTCAAAGCATTGTTGAACACCTTCCAGTCAACTGCTTTGAAGTCCTTGGAGGGGGCAAAGTTTGTCCAAGGGACAGGGAGCTCCACAACCATTACTATAGACAGATAGTCAGCTAATGGAGGTCTGAGTAATTGGTCAACTTTGTAAGAAATAATAGGATCAGTGCTATTGTGCCTCTACCAAACATTGTTTGGGCATGTCTAATAGTCATGGGTGGTTTGGAGAGTGAAGAGCTCTGGAAAGAGGGCAATCTCTATATGGTACAAGTCTATAAGGCTCAGGAAAAACTGTATGTCATTCTCCAAGGAGGTGAAATAACAGTTCTTCACTATCTCCCAGAGTGGGTGGTGCCTATTGAAGTCACTGAGCCACAGCATGTGATCTCCCTCAAAGAGGCAAACAGAGGGTAAATCAGCATGAAAAAAGAAAGAAAAAGCAGACAGACTGTTGTCATGAAGACAATTATTGTAAATGTTAAAGAGAGCTAGGTGCCTACCATCTCTGTTGATGTCAGGAGATAGCATATTGAGGAATGTATAGGAATCTGAAGAGATGTTAGTGCTGATTAGAAGGATGTAATGGAGGTGAGTGCTCCCATCTCAGTGATGAAAGGAGGGGTAGCAAATGACCCAGCATAATAACACCCTCATAGTACCAAGCTTGTCAAGAAATAGCTCCTGAAGAGCAAGCACATCCTAATCCTTTGAGTTCACTGACTTGAGCATAGCTGCCTGAGTAATGTCTGATTTGTGAATGTTTTGTTGTCAGATATGCAGGTGTGGCAAAGTCCTCATATGCTGACTTATTGCAAAGCAGATGAGGCTTGGAAGCTCTGAGAGCCCAGTTTCAAAAGGTCTAGCAGGGAAGCTTGGTAGCATTGGCTGGATAGATGGGCTGCTGAAGCAGCAGATTCTATCTACAAAGTGGAGGCAGGAGCAGAGTTTGAGAGGTTCTTAGGGTTCACAACTCAGGTTGCAGGGCTCCCTATAGGGAAGTGCAGCCTACTGTTTTCTAAATAACAGGTATTCAAATCATCATAGCAACATTTGAAGACCAGGCAGGTGTGGGATGTACTTGTATGAGTGAAGCCATCACCATACAAGACATATTTGGCAGCTATGCCCAGAGGGCATTTATCAACCTCATGTCCCTCATCTGAACAGCAGGAACAGCACCTTTTATTCTTATACCTAGCCCAAATATACTTATACTTGTGAGACCTGTCCTCTACCTTCTTTAACTATGAGGCTGAGGTGATTGAGCTCTTCAGGAAGGCATTTTCCAGTCTGAATATGGCTATATCATTAGCCTTGAAAGGGTCAAAGACTTCTCCATATGGAATGAAGCAAAAGATAAGGTTGTGGGCCTTATCCACAACCTATACAGAGTCTCCCAGACAAGTCTTGGTTAACTCCCACTTATAGTCCTGTGCATAGCTTCAAAAACATGTAGCTGATTCAGCTGAGTCAAGTTTAAAGAGATATACACCACATTTGAGTGCTGTGATGCCACAAACAGTCATTTTGGACAGAGTGGGACTACACCATAAATGCCTACTATTGTTGCTATAGTAGCATTAGCCTCCACAAGGTACACATTGATCCTCTTGCATAATTTGAAGTTCCCACATAGCAAATGGTCCTGGGGGGCATTGGCATGCAAGGTGTCAACATTAAGCAGCACTGTCTTAGAGTCACAAAGCAGCTGCTGTTGCATGCAGATTTTCTGGGTTGTAAGCCCTGGGTTGAATTAGGATGGCACCAGTTGAAAGCCAGGCAGTGGATCAGACAAGGCAACATTAGCCCAGGTAGGCCAGGCAGGTCTGAGCTAGGGTGTTAGCTAAGCAAGGGGGATGGCAGACAGTTTGTTGATGACATTGCTGAAGGAACCCATGATGGTCTTGAGCTGCACAGAGATGTTTTTGAGTGTGAGTGCAGTCTCAGCCTGGGAGGTGTTGGTAGCTGAGACAAATTCAGAGGATGACAACAAGCAGTCAACAACACCACCAACATGGTTGAGGACCTTGGCCACAACAGCATCCATGATTACCCCAGACAACTGGTCAGCAATGTCATCTTCCAGTAAGAATGCAGCTGCAAGGACTGCATTCTTCATGTTGCCCTCCAGCCTAGAGTCCTTGGTGACCAATACCACAGTCATCAGCATACAAACAAGCTTCTTGTGGTCATAGGATTCCCCTGCAGGCTTCCAGCCTTTGATCTCCAGCCAGTGTCACACATCAGCAGCCAACTTGACCAGGTTACCATTCAACAGGGAGCCAAGGTTGGCTTGCATCAGGAATTGTCATAGTGAGGATGGGGTTTCCGAGGGGCTGGTACTGCCAGGTGGCGGTCTGGATGATTGTCAGGTGACCTTCAACTTCAGTGGTGGTTGCGTAGAGCAATGGGATGTTGTAGGGAGAAGAGGAGAGTGGTTTGTTAAGCCTGAGATTTTGAACAAGGAAGATAGAGCTTGTATTGCTAATTCAATCTAAGAACCAGACCAGGACCCCAAAAGGGATGATGGTGGTCCGAGATCAAGAAGCATCCCTATTCCAACAGGCAGGGTCCCTCATGGTGCCATCAAGGTAGCCATCTGCACCACAAAGCTGCACTGCAATGAGCACATGATTCTTAAACACAAAGTAGTTTGTTCTATCAAATTGGTATTCTTTGGGGAATGTGGAGGGGTGTCCGTCCCTCCATTGCTGTTCATGCTGGCAGACATGTCTTTTAATTAAAAATTTTCAAAGTGGGAAGTAAAGTGAGTGCAATGGTGCACAAACAGGGCTTATAAACTGTTGTCTTCTGTAGATGAAGTATAAGTATGAGTCCTCAGTCTATGCAATAGAACTGAATATATTTACCTATAGACGTGTACTGAACTCCCACAAAAACCTCTACCGCACTTCCAGAATGGAGGTCTTGACTACAACCGGAACCTCCATAGCAGAAGTACTGACCTTAGACTGGAACCTCTCGACTGTCAACGGCCGGCCCCGATCCAATCACCCTCACAGTATCAGCATGCAATCATACTCGAAGGCCAAATTCTGCTGACACGGAAATGGACCTGAGCATCCATCAAGAAGCAATTGACCATCGTGCCAGCGGCGAGACGTTTGTGCGAACACTTCGGTATGAGATTATATACTGAAGGACAGGTGTCATATGGTATGATGGCATCGTGAATTCTAGTGGAGACATCTAGTAATCGCAAGGGGACCCTTCTCATTCAGAAACAACTAAATAACAATGCCAAGTATGGTCATCCCATTACTCCGGCGAGACATAACGAGTTACAAGCAACGGGCATTGAGTGCCCTCTTTGAACTTACCCGATACATACGGCCGCGTCAACATACTGTCAGTGTCCATTCCAATGTTTATCATCAATCTCTCCAGTGGCAACGAAAGGGGGAACATACACATTCGCCTTGAAAATACGCTCGTCTGTGACTTTGAACACGAAACTGGTGATCAAAATGTACAAAAAAGTTTTCATCTCTATCTGCGAGAAACGCATTCCGATGCATGCCTGTGAATATCCAATAAAAGGCAAACAATGCATATGCTTGAACCAAAGCGAGAAACACGTACTCGAGGACCAGCGGAGAATGGTCAGAATGTTAGAATAGAGCCCAGGTTGCTGTGCAGCCGTCTCTGGGAGATTATCCCACCGATCCGGGCTTATGTGACGCAGTTCGACACAGACTTCATCCCAATGAACAAAATAGAACACATACTTGAATTCCCAAGCATCTTCGCCCCAAATTCCCTTGTCGAGGTTAAACCCCTCCACCGCCACATGTACAAAACTTCCCTTGGGTACAGTCACGCTCCGCCTGTGTTCATCAACCGTCCCATCGCGCTTGTACACAGGATACGAAGTTGGGATCTCGTCATCCTGCACGGCAACTCTGAGTGACGAATGAATAGGCGGCACGAGCCGCAACGACTCTCTGCAGACATTATCAAGAAACGGCAAATTCGCGATGTTATCGTACAAAGAGTGTATCTCGTCCTCAGTCAGACTCGCTAGATCAGAAGGTGCGATCGACAGAAGCTCTTCGCGCAGACGCCCCTGTGATTCGGGGTGTTGTGCTAATAGCAGTAAAGTCCAAGTAAGACTGAGAGATGAGGTGTCGGAGCCAGCGAACATGATGGTATTGATATTGTGAAGTATATCTTCATCGGATATGCGGTGCTCTGGAGGAAGGCCTGTCGAGGCGTTTGACTTCACTGGAAACAGCGTAAGATGGACCCCAAAGATTCTCTATCAAACAGATATCTTACTAAGTAAACTGAGAACGTCCTTCCCAAGAAAAGGCAATCCATTTTTCTCAGCCTCTTCTATTTTTCGTTTGTTCTCCTTGATCAGTTGGCTGGCGACCCGATGGATAGTCTTTTGGCACCGCCCCATAGTACGCATAAATTTGTCAGGCTAAGAATCAACAGTGATACATTTGAAGGACATTTCTTGATAGAAGAAACAAGTCATCACTCACAAACAAACGATTTAGAAGAGGAAAATATATATTGAAGACAGTCCTGGATACGCTGCCCTGTGAGATTGCAACCTCGAACATCTCCTTGTACGCGCAGAAAAGTTCGTTTGTTTCATCTTCGATAGCGTTAAACTCATAGTTGAATCCTGTACCGATAAATTGTAATCAGCCTCTGCAGTCGCTGTGACCACTGGAAGTTATATACCTGCAGCCCCAATGACATCAAACGTCGCTCGACTAACCCAGTGGCTAACGTCGATCCTCAGAGCCTCGTCAGAAAGTTTGTCCTGCGATAAAATCATGTCCGACCACCGCTCCTTTAGCTGGCCGCCCTTTCTAAACACGATCGGCACCAAAGCACGCATACTTTGCACAGAAAACGCGGGCGTAGCCACTCTTCGTTGTCGTTTATGAGTCTGACCCTCTGCTGAGAGCATACCACAACCGATGAGGCTCGTTATGAGTCTCCTAGATTGCCACGGTTTCTCAAAGGTGGTCGAATTCTTAAGCACATGAGCAATCGAGACTGGATCAAGGGTCAGGAGACGCTCATCCCACTAAAAAAAAAGGGCTTTAAAAACATTTCTGTGGAACGTAGTCAGAATGTACCGGTCCAACATCCCGGATCCTGATTGAACGACCATAGTTCTGAATGAACTCTTCGTGTACTTTGGGGGAGATCGAGGGGCTGGATTAAAGAGTCAGAACGCTACTTTTATAGGGTATCTCTTGACGTACTCTAGCACAGTAGGTAGATGATTCTTAAACCACCCGCTAACGGGTGGTCCAGCGATTTGATGTAAGGGATTCCATCGGACTTTGACAAAATTCTCATAGACAGGGTGTAACAGAAGGAAAGTGACGGAGACCAGCAAGCTATTCAGGATATAAGCTAGAGCCATGCAAACCTGCGGATAAGCTATGTTAATGCTGCGGCTCGGCTATTATAACATGACGAGAACAATAGAAAAAGCACTAGTGTGACGTACTGATATGGGACAGTGTGGCGCGTTGCGATGTCACCGCTGGCCGTAAAAGAGACACGAAAAACAATAAGAATATAGAGAATCAGTATACGACCCACTTGGACACACCCTTCCGTAAGAAACAGTCGATCTAGTGTTCCAAACTCGGTATTTATCCGGATTCACTGCTAGCGGCCCCACAAGGCAACGGTCGTGTTACACCGAGTTTCAGTTGAAAGTGTTAGAAACCAAGGGCGCTCTGCGTGAGAGACAATACAATAGACATAATAAACAAGGCCGAGGCGCTTAAGACACTGGAAGATTGCGAGAGATACGTCCTTTGTTGATACAAGGGCACCAAGTCGAAGGGTACACTAACAGCGGTTGCTTACCTGATTTTGATCACGCATGATGATAGGGTAGATAAACAGCCACTACGTGGTCTGCGCTAAGCGAAACGCTAATCAATAAGCAAAATTGTTCTACTAAGGTTGTTTAGTCTATTAGCCCCCCACTCTCCAGTGCCTCGTTCCCGAAGGACGCTATTATACATTACGGTTGTTCCGGCACAGTCTGTTACACGCACAGGTCTTGTGTAATCATTGGTGAGAATCGTGTTAGAGACCTCTACTTGGGGTTATAACGCCATACACCGAGTTCCTCAGAATGTAGGGGTAGTCATAGTATTGACATCCGAGCTTTCTTCATGTGACTTTGACATCGCGATCACGCACGATCGCGGGCGACAAGGGTGACGCGTTCGATGATAAAGATTATTAGTGGGTCACATGTAGCAGCGTTGCAATACATATGAAATCATCAAATACATGACCTGGGGATATACGCTGAAATTGAAAAGGCAAGGAAACAACTAAACCGATGCCAAAATCGTTCAATTACCACCGCGATCATAAGTTTGTTCAGCAAAACAAGCCTATCCACCGAGCATCCCACTCGATCGTTGACTCTTCTCTCACAATTACCACCACCAGCTTTGTACGACATGAAGTTTTTCTCGTTCAAACCGTTCATCAAAGGTTCGCGCATGCCCTCCACTGGCAGTGGCATGGAAACCTCAAGCGGCATCGTCATGCTCCTCGCCACCGCCACATTCCATGCTTTGTATTCATCCCCCTCCCTTCCCGCTGGACAACCAACCACAACTATCGCCCAGCGTGTCATCGTCCCGCCTGACCCTACCACCCCCATCAATATTCCCCCTACCAAATGCACACCCACCGTATCTTTCCCCACAACCGACTCATTCAACTCGTCCACATACAACACGTCCAAGTTCACCGGCGTTGTTGGCATTGCGGTAACGCTTGTAGGTTCGTAGTTAACGTTTTCTCGAGCTCGCCTTGAATGATTCCGTTAACTCGCCTTTGCTCATTCACCAAGGAGCTTCCACTCTCTTCCGTCGCGCCACAAGTGCCGAAGAAACCCCGTCACAGACTTTACCCTCCAGAAATGGAAGCGGTTCTACTGAAGACGAGGATACGGCTTACAGTGACGAGGAGTGCAGCTACGAGTCTGACGAAGATACGTCTTCACAAGACGGGGATGACGCGTCAGAGGATGAGGATCGACAAACGGATACCAACGACGGCGACAATAACGATCCCGATCCAGATGACACCAAAACTGAATCTGAAGCCGAGCCCGCCGAAGACGATGATATCGTCGAAGGAAGCGGCAGCGCAGATCCAGAAGACCCTCTTCCCCCACATTCCACCACTAATTTCGAATTTGACAACATCCCCACACCCCCAAAAGTCTTCTATGACGCTTTCACATTAGCACTGATGTTCTATACAGCCTGTCTGGAAGCGATCAAGACCTACTCCAACCGCCGATCGCTGCGCCAGAATCTAGGAGATACAGAGAATCATCTCAAAGCAAAGTCCATCTCTAGGACCTTGGAAAATGATGATTTGGGTACACCAGTAAACATCACCACTGGGCATCAATCACTTCAAACTGCCATTGGAATTGCGATGTCGACAAGCGTGGCACTCTCTGTCAGATCAGGATCCGATCTCATTTCTTGGGCCCCCTCTCAGACACCTTGGCTCGCCAGAAACCTCACAAATTCCACGCTCGACCACATCCATGTCGACCTCGAGAAAACGATTCCAAACGATACAATGATCATCCCTACCGACGGGACGACAGTTGGCACGACCAATAAGACAGTTGACTACGCTGACAAAACAATATTTACCCCCGCTAACGATCTGATCGCCATTTCCGCCCATAGTCCAAGAGAGCCGACACCAACTGAAAGGTATTGGGCAACGATCATTGCGTTCTGTATCCTTGCCATCTCGGCCTTGTTGACGACGAAGTGGGACGCCTCGGGAAACCAGGAAGAACCGGGAAAATGCTCTGAGACGAAGGAAGTTGTCAAGACAACAACAGAGAAACTGGCGGAAAAGAACAAGGAAGAGGACAATGAGAAAGAGACCGAGGACAAAGAAGTTGAGGTGAACGAGACGAGCTCTCCTGTTGACGACGTCATTGGCATCGATGAGGAGATCACAGCCATATTTGCTACTGCTGAAGAGGAACCACCCAATATTGTCGACGATACCGTTCCCGAGGCAGAAAGAACCACATGGGCATACCACTCTGAGAAGGAAGTTGTGGATGCAAATCGAGAACCAGAGGTTCTTGAGGCGAGTCCTTTAGTTCCATCCCTCTTAATTAGATTTGACAATGTCCATAGAACTCACCTACGGTTGATTCCGGGCTTCCAAAGGTCGATGTTGGCTTAGGGCCCGAAACTACAGAAGGGTTTCCAGTAAAAAAAGTACAAGTACGCTCTCCTGAAGGATGGCAAGTCGTTGCCCGCCGCTCTCAATGGCAAAGGCGCAAGTTCATCCCAGAAATCCCGCCTCCATCAGACTCATGGTCCGAAGCGGATCTCAACGAGAGCCCGAGCGAGGAAGAGGAGGAAGACTGGGGAGCCCTTCCTGATTCTGAGGACTTGTGGCACTCGGACCTCGCACATGTGTTAAAACCCTCCAACCCATCCAAGATGGCTCGAGCGCAGAAGGAATTGAAGACGGAAGCAACAAAGATCAAAGAAGGCACAGGTTTTGGATCCTTTGGAATAATGAGGGGGTTCAGGGCTAAGATTCGAGAACAGCACGCAATGGACGTAGCGCAACCTGACAATTCAAAGGGGAAGATCAAAGATATTGTAAGTGATTTGTTCATCCTATTGCTGTCCACATTGACATTCATCGTTCTATCCAGTCATCATGTATGCCTCCGTCAACTCCTTCTAAGGTGGAAATTCCTAGCGAAGTTGTAAGACCTTTCAATTGAACTCGAGAGGATGTGAGAGAACTTACTGTCTGACATCACCTAGGTGACCGGGACGCTGCTATCGTTAAAGCTGGCTAAAAATCCACATTTAAGCTGGGCGACTATCACTAGACGTCCAGCATCCCATGACAATGTCACTGTCGTAAGTTTCCTGCTCTCTGATTGCTGACGTCGCCTGACCATCCTCGACTAAGGCCACACTCACACGATCGGTCCAAGTCATGGCAAAACGGAACCCCAAGTAGGAAGGTGCAGAGAATGCGTATGCAGCGCGCTTAGGTGCTGTGCACTGACAAGCAGCCCTCAGGACTTGCAATTCGGCTCCATCGCCATCATCGCGATGGATCCAAAGGATACAGTATAAACACGCGAATATTTGAATTTCTCACCTGAGTAGGACGTTTTTTATCATCTCTTTATGGATTTGTTATCATTTTCGTGGACTTTGTATAATCGGATGCAGATCAGCGGGGACCCATACTTCAATAACTACCATCAGATGATGAATGCCTGCACATATACCATTCAAGGAATTGCTACGTACATACCCAGCCACCAATCTATTTCCCGATTTCTTGTAATATTAGATCTATTGTAATCACCACAAACATCAAACATGCACACAGCAAGTTTTATCGGAGGAATCATACGCGTATTATCGTTATCCATGAGATCGCTGGGTGATTCAGTAGTGAGTAGTTGAGTGGAAGGCGCGGGTCAGCGCTGAGTACATGAGAACCAGGAGCTCGAGTTGTTGCTCGAGTTAAAAATTGAAAAAAAGTTACTTACCTTAACTGGTAATATCACATGTACGGTTGATACTTACTATCTGTGGACGTACAAGAGTAGTGGGCTCAATTCGAGCTGCGAGTAGTAGACATTACTTGAACAATAATAGACCTGACCGACCTGTGCTATACCTGTACATGGTCCGATGATCGTGAAGTCATTACAGAGATCAGTAGAAATAACGTTTGCCGACTGAAGTCCAGTCTAGGACATTGTGACTTTCAGCGAGTCGCACTCGCGTCCGGGGCGAAGAATCTCCACAAGGGCAGGATTCTGCTCACATAGCACCGTTACTTATGATTAAGATAAACTAGAAGGAGGGAATACTGTTCATACAGGTGTCTTTCCACTCTCATCAGGGGGAGGTACCTTGCCTGCACGTATATTCACTTTCAACGAAGGATGCAACAACTTGGGTTCACCAAGCATTGCATCCCTATCCTCCCTGAACTTAATAAACTCCTGCTCACTAGTCCCTGTCTTCCCGTGTTTATTTGTATGCCTTTGCTCATCAACGGTCGCCATACAGAGAGGGTGTCGGCCCACCTGAGGGTAATCGTGTCCAACAAAGAGTTTGTAATCTTGTGGGAGAGAAAGCAGACGTTGCATTGACTTGGATCACACTCATTTGAACTCTGATCAAGTTCGCACAAATGTCGTACTCACTTTGAACAAATCTCTCGCATTTCCACCAGGGAAGTCGGCTCGTGCAGACCCTACATCTGGCTGGAATCGCCATCAGCAAACTCGCAAGTTCTGTCAGCGATGCATCGACATACAAGGAATATTGAATCTCCTGTGAAGACGTTCTTGCCCAGTATGTATCCCACATGGTCTGGCGTATGCCCAGGAAGATGAATTACTCTGCAAGAGATGTCCCCGAGTTTGAATTCTTCGTTGTCGTCCAGGAGGATATCAAACGCGCTTTCCAACGAATGAGGATCGACACCGTATCGAGGAGCAAATGTTTTCTGTACTTGAGTGATTCGCTTGCCAATGCATAGAGCAACTTCGCCCGGGAGCTTTTCCTTGAGGTACTGAGATACAGAAAGATGATCTGCGTGGGCGTGTGTTTCGCTGCGAATGTTATAATCGTTTGGAGCACGAGCAGAAGAATGATCCAGACCCACAGGATGCGCGATACCTTCAAACTCTTGTCCTGGACGAATTTCAAGATGCAATCGGCAGTGGAAGTGGAAACTGTCCTAGTTGTAATATCGTAGTCAAGTACTGGATCTATGATAATTGCTTCTGATGTGACGGGGTCAGCCACCAGATACTGCCTATATGAAAGCATGAGTATTCAAGTCGCATTTCTACTGATGCCAACGCACCAGGTCGATGTCTGCTTCTCAAAGAAAGCAAACACAGTAGGGAAACCAAGAAATGATCGAAAATGTTCTCTGCAGATTTCACCAGGTCGTTGGGTTGAACAGAAACGTCTGCTTACAGGATGATGCGTAGGAAGGTATGTGCTTGTTGCAACAACCGCCCTCACAGACCGATGAAGTATGTAACTGATCGAACACGGAGCGCTGGAGGCTGGTAGGTATTTGCAAATACTTTGCCGTAATGCAGAGCGCACTAAGGACGCCATCGGTTTCTACCGGCTGAGTAAATACCACTTTATATATCATCCGCCGTTTGTAAGTATGATTGAGACTTGGATCACGAACTCGAAATTTGTAATCTTGTATGACTGATGATCCGAAATCTTGGGGTCCAGAAGAGCGGACAAATATGTAGACGCTGGAATGTTTTTCTTCGTCAACACTTCGTAAACTCATGAGGTGCAGACGCGGTGAGGCACTTGATGTAGGAATTCAAGAGACCTTGTTCGAACTTTCGTGAAATGGCGCAATCTTTGAAAGGCTGATCACGTGCTCTACGCAAATTTCATGATGACGTACCTCTGAGTTGACTGAGTTGTGCTACCTTATTACTGTCATGTGTCGGGAAGTGAAATTTTTGGCCATTTTTTTTTCTTTGGGTGTTAGGTCTCCAGACTTTCAGGCCAACTTAATTTGTATCTATTCTAGTACATAGTATTTTTTATAACGTGAAGTATAGCGTACGAGGGATGTCAGCATATGAGGGATGTCGGCCCATGACTGAGAGGGTACCAAAAAATCGGGAAGTGAAATCGCTGGCACGCCCGGGTCACAGCCAAGTTTGAGGGTTCCGCTTTGGAAGCCGACTTGCCGAATCGTCCACGTCATTGCTCATCGTCACTGGTCTCAGTCATCACTGGTCTCAATTCATGTCAGTTATGGTGCGTACATCTTATGAATTGATAAAATATTGTCTTACTGAGGAGAATTATATTGATACAAGCTATGTGGGGATATTAAGCCATGTACTGTGGCATAGATGATGGATTGGCAGGGAGCTGAGCAGGATAAGAGTGACATAGGGAAGATGGGTGTGTAGAAGGTATAGGAGGGAGGAGAGGATGAGGTAATGTTGGTGGCATAGAATATTATGGAACAGGTACAGTCCCAGCCATAGGATTGAGGTGACAGCACTGTAGTGGCAGGTGTGACTCTGAAGTGCTGCTGGATCCTGCAGCAATGTCTTGATTTGTTGGTGCAGGTCATTTCTGTGACTGCTTGAATAATCCTGAAAATTGAGGTTTGTCTTTTAGTGTGGGGCATTCATTGAACTCATTCTCAATACATTGTTGTAAGTTCACCTTTGTTCCTGAGAGAGACAAGCTGAGAACTGATGCAAAGTCCTCTCTCTACAGTATATAAAGGATCAATTTGTACTATAGTTAGCAGTTCTTCAATTCACTAGGACTTACACCTGTTCCTACTCAAAGACTCTAATATTTCTATCCTTCTCATGGGGTGTTACCATGTTGATCATGCAAATGTCACATATTTTCAACAGAAACAACTCCTAGCTAACCAAATCTACTCATGTTCTTGGACATCACTGCTCAAATCAACTAGCACTGCCAACCATAAATAATCCATCTAAATTTTCTTACTGACAAAATCTATGGCATATAGAACCTGTCTCTAGTCTGCAAGGATGACTCAATCACAAAATAAGCCACTTGCAAAGGTTAACTCAGAAGCTGGCTTTGGCTCAGAGTTAACCCAGCTCCATCAGTTTCAAGGGGTTTTTAGAAGCTGGCTTTGGCTCAAAAAACCCCTTGAAACTGATGGAGCTGGGTAGTTCTATAGGATTGACATATCCCTCAGCTGTTAGCATCCAGAATGATGGCAGCTTTGGTGAAGAAGCAGTTACCTCTGGACCTGTAAAAGGCAGAGATACCCACTTGCTACCAAGTAGAAATACCATCATTAGAGAGAAATCTCACAATTAAAGGCCTGGTGCTGATGAGTGCTACAGCAACAAAGCTAGATAAGCAATAGAACCAGTTCCTATGTTCAGTAGCAGTACTATGGCAGAATCCACTCTTGTATTGAACTGAAAAGGGCACAAGGCCTATATATATGAGATTTTAGAAAGGAATCACTGCATGAATGAGTCAGAATTAACAGCCAAACAAGTTAGGGCTATAGACATGGCACATCTGTCAATGACAGACAAAGAGCAAGAATGCTTTGATTAACAGTCAGATCTAAGCACAAGACAGTGAAATTAAATTGCCAAAAGAAAAGATTAGCTGTCAGTCCAATGACTTGAGCTCAGAAAAAGGCTTATCTACTAAGGGAAAAGAAATAGATCCCTCAAATTAAGGCATATTGGACATACCTGAGGACAAACTAGACCTGGATATACAGTATCACTTCCTCAAGAAGGAAGTAGAAGAGGCCTCTGAAAGATACTATGAGTGATCTAGTATTAAAAATGTGGGCACAAAAGGGCCAGCTACTAATATGTTGGAATTAGACTAGACTGCTAATATTGAACCTAGTAATAGGGTCCAGGTCAAGGATGGACTTCTGTCTTGAGAAAAAATAAGACAGTATTTATAGGACAAACATCAGTTGAAGAAGGAAGTGGACTGACTTCAAATACAGGAGGAAACTCAACTCAAGGGGGGACAAGGCTAGGTCTGTGCAAGTGTTGGACAGATTAGCACTCCGCATAAATTGTATGACAGACAAAAGGACCAAACTGCAAAGAGAAGCTGGAGAAAAGGCTATAAACAAACAGCTATGGAGCTCCTTTTCTCAGATCACTAGTAAGAGCATATTAAGTCACACCTTCAGGCACCTGGGTAGCATAGAAGACCTCAATGAAAATCTGTCAGACAGTTCCTTGACATTCTTAAGCTCAGAATTGGATACAGCATCTACTGTATTCAAGACATTAGACAGTAATAACCAGTCCTTCAAAACTGACTCTAGCACTTCAAAAGGCAGTTGTAAATCAACTGTCTCATCTAGGAAGCACAGGGCCCACAAAGATGATATTAGAGCAAGATCTGAATTTTATACTAAATGAAAGCACTATAAGACCCTGATCAAACCTACTCCTTCTGAGAAATATAGTGGTCAGACAGCTTATTGAGCATTCCAATAGTTCCTTACCTATGAGACTATATATGTAAAGTGTGGTGGATATGTGGAGAAGAAATGCTGTATAATTGTACTATTAGAATTCTTGACTAGAAAGGCATACACATTGTATATGCAATTGCACTATAAAGTAGATGGCATTCTTCATAGAGCTCTTCAACTACTGCTTTCCCATTGACTATTGTAATTAGCAGCATGTCAGGCTGAAAAGACTGAAGCAAGGCACTTGAGCTATAGAGAACTATATGGTCAACTTAGACAAACTTTCATAATAGCAGAATCTAGTAGCTGCTGGGCTAGGATCATCAAACTATTCTATAGATACAAGCCATTTATCTGCAAGGCATTGCTATAAATGTACCTTAATCCTGAGCACTTAGAATGGAATGAGCTGATATAACAAGCTGAATACTAGGAAGTGGCTGATAATGTAGATGTGGGAAAGGTTTGAAGACAGAACTCCCTACAGATAGCAGGAATCCACAAGTCTCATAGAGAGAGATGCCAGGACCAAGATCATAAGAATCTAGACTGGTAGCCTAGCCTAAAATGAAACCAATCTCTATATGGGAAAAAAATCAATAAGACACCACACCTGTCATCAGTATGTATTGAGGGTCCAAACTTACAACTCTGAAGCAGAGGTGGTGTTACAAAAGCAAGGCATTCAGAAAACATATCCACCATCAAGTACTCTCTCAGCAAGGAAGAGGAAATAGAACTGTATGCTGTCAACAAGTGCTTCAAATGCAAAACTCTAAGACACATGGCCCATAACTGCTCACAGGTACAAATGGCATAGTCTTCTACCTCAAAGCCTCCTGACCTGAGCATATATAAGGTCTTGGTGGGAATAGCCAATAATAAGCAGATATAATAAGCAGACTTGGGAGATACAATAGAGCTAACTATCAGTGCCTTGGCACTGTAGAATAAGTAGAATGAGGAGCATAGAACTTATACCTCCTCTAGACTACTCTGCCTACATTCAATGTCTTTAGATTGCTTGAATATAGATACATTATAAGCAGGGGGTAGGTGTGGGTTGGAATACAATATATATGAGAGCAAGTATAGTGGTTACAAGAATTTGTTAGAACTCCTATTTAATTCTAATACCTTGGAAATAGATGGGGAAGTGTATGCCAGACATTTGGTTAAATATATCTGGAAATTTTAAGGAGTACCTGAATAGCATTTGCAATATTAAAAACTACTTAGAATTCTTGCACATTGAGGAGAGCCTATGATACAAGCTAGATGAGAGAATCTCCCATAAAGTAATGTATATATTAGAATATATACAACCTTACCCAAATGATCCCTGCAATGTTGTCTAAATGAAGGAGATTCAATTTATAGTTTATACTGCATCATATGATAAGTTGTTCATTATAGACAGTGTCTATGACATGTATAAACTACTGTCTATTAAGGATGCCAAGAGGTTTGGATTTCAGATCAGGTTATAGTATGCCAGATTATGTATAAAGCACTCAGCTGCCCCTTTTGTCAATAATCCACAGTTTTATATTACTTTAGTGGATAATATATGGATATAGAATGCAAAACAAGTACTTAAGTCAGGAGCCATATATCATATCTATGCAAAGGATAGTAAGTGAATTGGCTAGCATTTTCTTGTAGAAAGAGAGGCCAGGTCACTGCACACTTTCTTAATATAGAATCAGTTGGTGGGCTGCTGGGTTTTAATAGATAGTATTAGGTTTAATCCAAATTACTAGATGTTTAGGCATTGCCTAACAGCCTTTGAATAGTGGAAAAGAGACTT
>JABCKS010000272.1:0-21454 GCA_018851325.1 Termitomyces sp. DKA19 | reverse complement strand
TGAAGGCATGAGCTTTGAAGACGTGCCGAGATGCCGCCGGTTAGAAGGAAGACTTGAAGATATATGGAGACAAAGGCTCGTTCGGGAAGGATGGCTTAAGGTCAAAGTTGAAACTTTTGAAGGCGTGACAATATAGGTGCCGGATAGAATTTGAAGAAGAAAGGAGTTTTAGGTTTGTCAAAAGGCCCAAAGGGAGAAAGCAAAAAGAAGGGTATGAGAGATCATGATTATGATGTTATGTCTCCTGGCATGAATAACTTGCGGCTCAAAAGACTGGTGCGTGGATCAACCTGAAGAGATGTTTCGAATGATTTCGAGTGGCTTCGGTCGAGGGACTAGACCAGGCATATTCTATGAGGCATTGCTTGGAAGGACCCTGGGGATTGGTGCATGAAATATTGGCCTCGTCTCGGAGGGCTTCTTTCGGAGGGACGACCCGGTCACCCACACAAGAGAGGTTTGTCATTGAGGCTATAGAGTGCTTCTTATGGCCAGTCTACCGGTGAGCTCATGCCAACGAAAGAGCGCTCAACTGACTTGGAGCCAGTGCCTATCAGGAGCGGACTATTCTTGATATCAACAGCTGTGTGGACATGTTCAAGGAGATCGACGGCCAAGCGCTTCGAGTCGAGAAGGGAGCGAGTAGAACATCCGGATACTATCATTTCGGAGAACTCTTACGGGCGGATCCATTTCGACACATGATACATCGTTTGAAGTTCAAGGGTCCAGAAACTAAAGCAGCAGATCCAGAACTATTATTATATAACATGCTTTTCCTCTTACTATATATTTTCCCATATCTTTATGCGCATTTTTCGCTAACTTGTCAAGGTCGACACGGTGCATGGTCCGAGGACCGTCGACTTGGAGATACTTTTAAAGGCTAGAAGCCAATAGCTATTGGCTGGTAGCTTCGCGTGGAGAAGGTGGGTTGAGGAAGCCAGAGCTTTGCATGCAGGACGCCAAAAAAAGAGAGAACTAGCCTTGGAAAACGTAAACGGGTGTAGAAAGAGCCGTCGAGCATTCGGTGACGCAAGGAACCATCGAGACGGCGCGATTGTGAGGAGGAGGGCTATAGAGTGGTGATGTGACGGGATGCATTGCTGGATGGATGGTGTCACGAGTTGTCAGTGGCGATGGCCTCGTGAGAGGCGACGGGGTCTGGACGCAGCCAATGGGATTCTGATGCCGATCAGCAGCCAATCAGGAGACGGGGTCTATCACAGCCGATTGGGCAGTGATTTATTATTTCATTTGCCTCTGGGACTATTCTAGAACTGTATTACGTCCATGGGTGAATGCTTAGTTGGGAGACAGAGATGTGAGTAAGTGCGAATCTGAGGTGGAATGGAGATGGCGCTAAGTGGAAATCAACGAAAATCCAGACAGTTCTCGGCGTGGTCTCGGTCACTTCCGTGCTATCTTTCAAAACCCAAAATAATTTATAATCTCTTACCATCTCTTTCGGTCCCCCATGCGCACTCACTCTCGTTCCCGCTCTCCTGATTCCGTCGCAAAACGGCCCAAGACCTCCCATATGAACGTCTCTACCGATCCCGCAGACCTTTTTGCCAGTGATCTTTTCGACCACAACTCTACTGCAAAACTCCACGCCGCATACAGCGCCAGCCAGCCCTTCAAGTATGCTATCGTTGAAAAACTTTTCCAGGACGACCTCTTAAAAAAGGTCAAGGACGAGTGCATGAGTGAGCTCAGCTTTACAGAAAAAGAAACCGATATCTACAAGGTAACATGCCCTTCTTAGAGCTTATTCGACGCACGCCCAATATCTACGATCTCTAGGTCAACCAGACAGGTGATCTTGCGTCGCTGAACTATCTTACTGATGCCCAAATATCTCTGCTACCTAATATACTGGCTATTCGCAATGCCCTCTACTCGGAAAATTTTCGCTCTTTCCTCCAGACTGTCACCGGTTGCGGTCCTCTATCAGGCAAAAAGCAGGACATGTCTGTTAATTCGTACACAAAGGGCTGCCATTTGCTTAATCACGACGATGTCATTGGCACGCGACGCGTCTCCTACATTCTATACATGCCGCTGCCACACTACACATTGTGGCAAAATGATTGGGGTGGTGCACTAGAACTATATCCAGTCAAGGAGGGCCCAGATGGCCAGCTCGAGCCAGAGCCGATCCCATCAAAATCTATCCCCCCAAGTTGGAATCAGTTTATCTTTTTTGCGGTTCAGCCTGGGCGAAGTTTCCATTCCGTTGAAGAAGTCGTCGTCGGGGGCGAAGGTGAGGATGGAAGAGAGCGTCTCAGCATCAGTGGATGGTTTCATGCCGCACAAGAAGGGGAGGATGGCTACGTCCCCGAAAGTTCTGTCCCTGAAATCAAGAGCTCCCGCGAACAACTCGTACGTTGTCCCCCCTTCTCTTATCTATCCCTCTCACCAATCATCGTCTCATAGACCTCAACATCGACCACATTCATGCCCTACCCTGCTGAACCTGAAGCCCCGCACCCAGACGAACCTCTCTCAGACGAACATAAAGACTTCCTCTCCGGATTCCTCAACCCCGTCTACCTTCAACCACGCACAATGGAAGCCCTTTCTTCCCGCTTCGCTACCGAATCCTCCCTCGAACTCCACTCATTCCTCGCCCATCCCCTCGCCGAGGTCCTTCAGCTCCGCCTGCGTGAGGTTGACATGCGGGACGGCCTAGGCCCCGACCGCGCCGGACATATACCCCCACACACCGCGGGGACGTCCGGAGCCTGGCGCGTCAGGGGGCCCCCACATAAATGGCGCTACTGCGTACTTAACACACTTGTTACAAATGCGCCGACGGAAGCAGTGAGCCCAAGAGCAGCACAGGAATCCCCTGTCGAGATTCTACGGACTCTGCAAAACGAGCTGTTCCCCTCTCCTGCGTTCCGCGCGTGGCTGGCGGCGGTGTCAAGATTGTTGCCCTTGAGCTATGCTGCGGAGGCGAGGAGGTTTAGGCCGGGATTGGATTATACGCTTGCGACGAGTGAGGAGAAAGATGTAAGGCTCGATGTCGTGCTTGGGCTCACCCCGGGTGTGAGAGATGATGGTGCGGGGGAAGGGTCGTCGAATGGGAACAGTTCATTAGCGAGTGCGTTGGATGATGTTAGGGGATGGCAAGCAGCAGAGTGGGGTGGTTGGGAGGTGAGAACTCTTGTTTCTGAGTTATTGGCCGATGTTCGACTTCATCCCTTCTGTAGTGTTACATGGCCCCACATAATGAGGAAGACGATCCAGCGATCTACCGCTCCGGCTCATATAACAAACCGTCTACTTCTATGAATGGTTCTTCATCAAATGACCATAATCACGAGCATACGAATGGGAGCGGAAATGGCACATTCAAAAATGGCAGCCGCGTTCATTCGCCCGTACCATCAGATGAAGATCAAGAAATGCTGGACGAAGAAGAAGACAGCACACTCTTGACTGCCCAGCCTGGTTTCAACAGACTCCTCCTCGTGCTGCGCGACGAGCGCGTTATGCGGTTCGTCAAGTATGTATCTGCAGCTGCTGAAGGCTCCCGTTGGGATGTGTGTGGCGAATACGAAGTGGGGATGATAGCTGACGACAATGAGGAATAAATTGAATGTATGTACTTTGAACTGTCTTACATTTGTGCTCACTTCCCCTTTCTTCTTGCCATCGGAGAAGTTTTTCTTATCACTGTTAATTACTTCTTTAATTTTGTTATCCTTTCTTATCTATGCGCCACATCATCATGCAATTGATTGCGTTACAAAGGAATTATCTAACACCGCACATTCTAACCTTGCTTAAAAGTACTTACACAAGGACTATTGGTCGCTTTCGTTCTCTCTATGACTGACACCAGATCCAAGTCAACAATATATAGTCTATCCAAAATGTATAGCTTTATCGTAAGGATTTATATCAATGTTATGATCAACCGGTGAGTTCCATTGACTCAGAATGTGATTTTCCTCCCTTGACTTGGCAAAATAGCAGCGGACTCGCGTTTAGCCTGTGCAAGGGCTGCTCCAGGTTTCGGGCGCGATCGAGGTCCCTTTTCCTTCCTCTCCTTCCCGGAGAATGTTTTCCGCGCCTTTCGATGGTCCTCTGGATTGATATGTACATCATCCCCTTGCTCCGTTTCCTGTTCCACTTGCCCTCCTATCTTTGTTTCATCCTGATTATGACGAGGGGTGCGTTCAGGGCGTTCAGCCCGTTGTGAATGCGGAGGCACGTCTCGCTTCTTCGACAAAGAAGGTGCAGAACCGTCCTCGCGTTTACTGCCCTTTGGCGTGCCACGGCGCACCGCATCAGGACCTGCATATTCTACGACGAGGTCCCGGCCGTTTAGTCGGTGGTTTCGGGGGTTGATTAGGGCGGTGGTGGCGTGTTCGGTGGATGTAAAGTCAACGAATGCAAAACTGTCGAAGAATGTCAATTCAAGCAAAGATTGTGGATGCTATAGGTACCCTTTGCAAAGACCGCTGTCTTCAAAGGTGCCCATTCGGACTTTTCGCAACCAAACGTCCTTGGTGTTATTCTTCTCTTCTATCTCTTCTTCACCTGGTGCTACCTTCTTTTTCGAGGGTTTTGGTCTATGAGCCTCCAATAGCTGCTTAATATCATCTTCTGTGGCGTCAAATCCTAGATTACCTAGGAATAGTGTGGGAGCAGGAGGCTGCTTTTGTGCCTGAAGAATTTTCCGTGCAGTTTTAGAGTGGGTATTAGCACCGGTAGCAGCGACATCAGCACCCTCTTTAACAGGCCGACCGGTAAAATCATCACCTGAAAGATCGCCTAAGAAACACTTCTTGATTGTGTTCGCGTGAAGAGCTCACCATCTTTTATGAGGAGTTTACGACCAAGCAGAGGTCGCTCTGAGAGAGTAATAGCGACAATCTTCGCGTCTTTCGTGGCGAAATCGACATACGCAAACCTGCACAATGAGAATCAACGGAGTGTATCAAGTCGACCGCACATAGAGACGAACCCGCGATTTTCAGGCTTCATCGCCTTATTCGCCCCGGGCTTCGTAGGCATACGTATCCGCATAACCTCTCCAACATCCTTGAAAAACGCTTTGAGGTTCTCCTGAGTCGTCTTGAAGGAGAGATTTCCGACCCAAACAGAGTTCTTATGGGCAGATGATACCGACACCGACACGGACCTGCCGTTCTCGAGCTTGCGCTTTTTCTTAGTGTTGCGATTGATCGTAGTCGCTCCTTGCTCAGCTTCCTTTGCCTTGCGCTTCTCCGCTTTGCGTTGTTTCCGGCGATCGGCGTGGGACAGAACTGGGTCGTCGGGAGGAGGCTCGGCGTCGGAAGCCGCACCGTGGTCATCAACGGTTTCTGCAGATTCAGCCTCTCTTTTTCGTTTCTGTTGAACAGAAAAGTCCGGGCTGGAGCTACGTGAAGAAGAAGAGCTCATTTTCCAATTTTTTGTAGAGAGAAACGCACGCGTCGCTGTGTAGCGCTGAAATCGAGCAATTGTTTCTCACGCGCTGAAAAATGCGAAATCACCATCCGCATCCAGCCCCCACACTCCGTTCTCTGCAGTAACCACTCCTAATGAAATGGAACTCGATGATTGAAAATCATTTTTATAATAACTATCTGGATATGTTGGACGTATCAGGAAGTGATTCCGACGTCACTACAACCTCAGGAGGAACTATTTTTGAAGCACAATGACGCCCTTATTTGAAGTATCTCCTGGAGCTCTTGACAGCCGTGATATTCGCAATATTACCAGATGTGCACGTCGATGTATCGCAGTACGTACATTGATCCACAAAAAACTCTGTATAGGGTATAGAAGAAGAAATATATGAAAAGAAAATATATATGTAGTAAATCCCGGTTCTCAAGGCACCGACGACATCGTGCGAGAACGTCGACGACCTCCAACTCCTATATCCCCTAAAACGGACTTTGGCCCCCTCCTTGCCATCGCCCACAGGAAAACCAGAATAATAATCACAAATTGAAGCCAAAGCCAGATCTCCAGCAGAATCGCACCGAGTCCCTTCGACTTATCAGTCTTGCTGCCCGAGGTTCTTGCCGCCTCCTGACCGTGACTGCCATCAGACTTTGGCTCAGGCTGCCTAGTGAAGTTTTCGACCGCGACATCGAATGCCTTCGCCAGCCGTTCGGGTATAAGGGTGGAAGGTTGGGAGAGTTCTTGTTCTTGTTCTCGTTCTTCAGGCTCGGTCACGTCTTCATGATCAACTATAGGGAATCCAACCTTCGTGCTCCCCGTTAACGTATCCTTGAAGCGACCGTCGACCCAGCGGTTCGTACGTGATCGTACAGTTTTTGCCATACGGTGGTACCTCAACGAATGCGGAGAAACCTCCGCATATGCCTTGACTGTTGCTGCGACCTTGTCAGGAGTAGGAGGCTCGACTGAGAGACGAAGAGCCGACGGCCCCGAAGACATTGACACGGGTGTGGGGAGCACACCTGGTGAGCTGACGCTTCCGCACCGGTCGAAAGACCTATTCGCGGAGGGCGAAGGCGAAACTGGAGCAGAGATAGGACTGAGATCGTACAGGCTACTCGTACGGGAACGATCCGGCGCGCTGAGTCCCCAGCCGTCATTAAACTCGTTGCCTAATTCCGTTTCCAAGGTACGCCTGAAATCGAACGGATTTTGTGAGTGGTTCCGTGAGCCAGATAGACCGATAGACGAGAGCGCAGGCGAGGCCAACCTGAGACTTTCAATGGAAGACGATTTGAGGTGTTCTTCTGGTGAAGCAAAAGGTACGGGAAGATGAAAAGACCTGAGCTGGTCAGGCGTGGATGCGCCGCGACGTTGGTTCTGATTCTCGTTGCCGTGATTATCAAAAAGTCCCACTACAGACTTACGCGCTCTTGAGACTGTCGTCATGTTCAGATGCGGACATACATCATCTGCGTTCGGCGTAGACATGTACTCGGCTGCGAGGTTACGCGCAAAGCTCTTGAACTTGATGGTCTCGCCGTGCGAAGCACGCTCATTCCCTCCATCTGAAGCGGATTCACCAGCTAGTTCGATAAGATTCGCATCCGCGAGACATTCGTACACCTTGGTGATTTGCTCCGTTTCTCTTTGGACAGCGTCCAGTTGGTTTCTGGTCTCTATCTGCTGATCTATAATGCGTCCGTTGGTCTCCTCTAGTTCTTGGATTTTCTCCAACAGCTGGGAGATCAGAGTTGATTCTATTGTCGATTCTGGATGAGGAGTGAGAGGAGCAGGTACGAAAGGAGGTCGATGCAAAGGGGTATTAGAAAGCCTTCTCGGAGTTTCACCTGATGAGTAAAAGCATCGAGAGGCGCTAGTTCCCCCGAATATCGAACCCTCTGGAGCAAAGTCTCGAACCTCTTGTGGCTCATCGACCTCGTCATTGACGCGACCAAGGTTTCTCATGGCCCTAAATTTGGCCTCCCTCTCTTCTTTTTTCTGGGAATGCCATCCAGCTTTGGCCTTCTGCTCCAATTCTTCGCTTTTAGCCTGCGTCTTTTCGAGTTCTTCACGAAGTACCATTATTTCCTTTTCTAATCGCTTCAGCACACGACGTCCTGCCTGATCAGCACTCAGTGACTCAGACTCCATTCGTTCAAGCTTTTCCAGGAGCTCGGCATTCTGATCTGCTAGGTGTGATATCTCATCCGTTGACACGGATATCTTACGCGCGTGCTTGTATGCCGATGATGTAACGGGTGAAGAGTCGTACTCGGATATCGGTCGATTGAGGCTGATACTATATCGGGAAGACGTGCGAGAGATGGGCTCTGGCGAAGGGGATGGAGATGGAGATGAGCTCGGCAGACGAGCAAGGAGCTGCTGGTGTTTTGACTTGAGTATGACGTTGTTGTCGTAAAGGCTCTTGCACACTGCAGAAGCTATTCCGAGTTCTTGAACAGGACAAACATGCATGTCAGGCGGGATGTTCCCATGAATACGAATAGAATCGCAGGATAACGAACCGTTCTCCCGTTCTTTGATAAGACCATCCGCCTTCACTAGCAATTCTGAGAGCTCCTCGCGTGACTTCTCGTTCATCCACTCGAGATCTTCCTCCGTTGTAGGCGACAACTGAGACTCACCATCCCATCCAACTCGCTGGAAAGTGGCAGCCATGGGAGACCCAAGCAAGCTCTTGTTTATATGAGGCTGTCCCTCCGGCGTGAGTGTGAACGCTGCAGCGTATGACGGAGGCGGTGTGGAGGCTGCCTGTGCCAACGCCGAAGAACGACGGATCTTGGCTGGAGGCCGAGGTCGTGGAGTTTCGTTTATGCTTGTAGCAAGCATACGGAACAGAGCTTATATGGATGAATCGTTGACCGAGAGACTGATAAGGTCGTGAAGAAAAGAGACTTGGGAGGGAAACAGGTCAGCTTTTACTTGGATGATTCCGAGACCGACCAGCTTTGTAATCGTCAGCCCCTTGTGTACCTCTTTTCTTGCAAATTCCTAGGCCATAGAGCAACAGTATATTGCTCTGGTTTGCTGTAGGCGTTACAGTTCAGACCAAGAGACAAGCATCCAGCCGAAACGGAAACCACATGACACAGGCAGGAAGATTCCACATTAGGCAGCAGGCGCTATTTCTGTACTATATGCTCGTATACAGTTACATAACCAAAGATATTTTTGAAGCACCAATCCATACACTATTGCTACTGTCCTGTGGGCGCAGGAGTTTTGCCAAATCCACTGAATGCGTTACCACTTGTACCAAACCCAAATACGGTAGTATTCGTTGATTTTCCGAAAGGCGAATCAGTCGATGTTTGCGCAAGTGTCGTTGTAATCTTTGGCGTACTACCAAATGAAAATGTGTTAGATGAGGAAGGTCCGAACGTCGATGTTACAGATGCCGGAGGCGCTCCCGTGGTAGCAGTCGTCATCGATGGAGCTGGTGTGGTACTGGGCGTCATTAACGGTGTAGTACCTGACGATGAAGCAGCGGGTAATCCAAAGGAGAATATAGGCTTGGTATCATTATTCTTGGAACCAACAGAAGGGGCGGCGGATGTAACAGTTGCCGGCTTACCAAAAGCGACTAATGGTGAAGAAGTTGAAGTAGTATTCAAACCTCCAAAAACTTGTCCAAAAGTCGGCTGTACGGGCACGGGCCCTGAAGGATGCTCCGACCCTAAGTTAGAACCAATCGCGGACGCTGAAGATGTGTTTGCCGCAAATGCTGATGGTGTAGGTGCAGGAGCAGAAGACCCAGCAGTCGACTGAGCGCCAAACACTGAGTGTGTCGACGATGTATCGGCAGGTTTCACTCCAGATGCAAAGGTTGATTGTCCAGGGGCAGTGATAGTGGACGACACAGCTGGTTGAGCCTCAAAGGCTGGCTGCATATGTGCAGTCATAGTTGTACCATTAAGCTTTGCTCCGGAAGCCCCAAAGGAGGACTGTGCGGGTGCCGCAGCAGTGGTTTGAGCTCCGAGGGCGCCAAAAGGCGACGTTACAGGGACGGATGCTGTCCTAGTTTCTTCAGCAGGCCTCGATCCGAACACGAAGGCCGATTGCGTTGGAGCGGTGGTTGTCGCTGTAGATGCAGAAGTTCCATTTGTTTTCGATGTGAATGGAATTGAACTCGACGATGGTATTGAGAAATTGAACTTGGGGGCCGCCGAACTGACATTCGTAGGGGTTGAAGTGGTGCTCGATGTCGTCGTACCGCCCTTATCAGCTGAGGAAGTGGTGAAGGTAAGATTGGTTGCAAGTTTTGCCGCGGAAGGTCCTGATGTTGCAGTCGAGGATGATGTGGTAGTCGCTCCGCCTTCTGATGATTTGCTGAAACCGAAGTCAAACTTGGGCCCAGTGCTCGCAGTAGATGGCTTTGATAAAGGAGGCTGGAAGGAAGGCTGGGTGCTCGAATTGCCGAAGACAGAAGTCGTCTGGGGAGTTTCCTTCGTGGGAGGTCTCCCAAACCCAAAAGATGATGGAGCTTGTGAAGACTGAACGGCTTGAGCAGCAGATGTGAGGGCAGAAGGAGGAGCAAGTCTTGACAGCAAAGAGCCGCCAGTAGCAGGCTCACTCTTCTTCTCACTCGCCTGGATTGCCTGAGTTGGTTGAGGTTGATATAGTGAATAACCAAGCGGGGATGTAGCGTTAGACGTAGGAATGCCGGCATTAGCAGGTGCAGGCGCGAAAGTAGCGGGGAAAGTCGAAGAGGATGCTGATGCAGAAGACGAACGCCCAAACGAGACGAACGAATTCAGTGTATCAGGCTTGGATCCAAAGAGTTTCGCAGGTTGAATGCCTCCTGAGGTTGCAGAAGCTGGTGTTGTAGGAGGTTTCGCCTGCGCTTGTGATGTAGTTGGCGCAAACAAAGGTGGTTGAGTTGTTTTTGCGGCAGGGCCAGCCGGGAAGAATGGGTTTGAAACATTTTTCTTGGTCGTATCAGCAGCAGGCGATTGAGCAAAGGGCAAAGGAGTTTGCTTTGTCTCAGGTTTCGCATCATCAACCTTTGTTATGGTAATTGTTGGAATGGTTATTGAAGCAGCAGCAGCTTCTTGTTCCTTTGTTATTTTCTCTTGATTCTCCTCTTCCCTGAGACGGTTGGCCTGTCTCATCTTCATCATGGCCTTCGCTTCCAAATCCTGCTTCTCCCATTTTGAAAAGGCCTGGTGACGTGGACTGTTGTTTGTGCTATCAGACAAGCTATGCACAATGGATCCTACGGGGCTGGGTGGAATAATAGATGTACCATCTGACTTGAACGAAGAAGGGCGACGGACAGCTGAGACACGTTTGCCTGCAGGGGGAGGGTTGGCAAAAGGATTGATGCGAAGACCAATATTTGAAGCAGTCGATGATACAAAGAAATCGGTGTTTCGCTGTCTAGTTTGAGGGGTGGTAGGGGGACTGATTTGTCGAGGTGTCGACGTTCCAGGTGGAATAGAACCAGATGTCGAGTTCCATAAGAGATCTTTTCCGGCAACCGAGGGTACTTCCTCCTGATTTGAAGCGTGATAATTAACTCTAGCAAAATATAAGAGCTGGAGAATGACATTACCGGAGATTCGAGTGTCGGCGTTTGAGGCTCGGCAGAAGGTTTGCTCGAGTCTTGCCATGCCAAAAGTTGTTGATCTTTCGCCTGGCTATACTCCTTCTCAGTGAGCCAGGTCTCAACATAAACTTCAAAATTTGCTTGACGATCAGGATGTTGCGAATCTTCAGGCTACCAAGCAGGATATTTCAAAGATACGCAGAATGATATTTTTCCTAAATGCGTACCATCGGGAATTTTTGTCTTTCCTTCCTCACCAAAGTCTGGCGTAGACGCTGCCCGGCGGGCCCAATCTTGTACTTGACACCGTTGCTCTCCCATTCCTCCCCGATGCTGCGCCTAGCTCGACCACGTGAAGTGGATTCGTCCAAGGATATATCGTTTGGATCATCTTGCTGGAGGGCACGAGCATCTTTCTTATCTCTCTTCTTGCGCGAGGCTTTGAGACTCATGTTATCCTCGTTTTCGCCTTCGCTTCCATCCTCGGCCAATTCTCGATCACGTTTTGTTCCACGAAATGAAGCACCCATATCAGACTTCCTCTTTGCATACGTTCTCCGCTTACGATGGCGACGACGGGCTTGCTCTAAATCGATCTCGCAGTCGCTGTCATCCTCGTCACCACCGAATGTTGATCCAGCCTCTGCACGATCTCGCTTCTTTCCGCGAGAAAAGGATCGAAGTGCGCTGAGCTCGTCCTCGTCCTCGTCAATATCCATATCCTCACTCATGAGCTGAGATGAGTGGTCGAGAGAAACTTTACGCTGACGTTTGTCCCGAGCATGTATTGAATCATCGACGCCCTCCTCATCGTAATCGTCCCCGTGACCACGTTTCCAGCCGCGTAGTGAGCCATGTTCATTGATCCATTCAAGTTCTTCGTCGCCTCGCAACTCATTTTCATGTTTTGATCGGGTGGAGTCCGGTTCACCACTATCGTTGAAGCCATGTTTACCACCTTCGTCATCGACAGGTTTCCCTTGACTACGGGAAAGACTCGATTTTTGAGGACTGTCAATTTCGGGATCGGCGATGCGAACAGCTGGCTTGAGATTATAATATTCTCCATTAACAGGCTGCAAAGCGGATACAGGACAAGAACTAGCAAGAATGAACTCCTGAAATGCCATTGAACACAAAATGCGTACTGATTGGAACCACTCGCCCGGCCCGTTGTTGAAAGAGCATCATCAGATGCATAGGGACCACGAAGGGTATTCAATGACCTTGTTGAGGCGCCGCGTAGATATCCTGTGCAACCAGAAGTTATAGCAAAGATAAGATGACACGCGAAGAGGAAAAGGATCACGGACCATGACGTTGCCGTATGTCCCGTACGTCCTGGCCAGGCGGTGCACTCTGCTGATCTTGAATTAACTCCTGAAGCCTCACCCTTCTCGCCTTGTCTTCGCCTTCCAGTCTTGCGCGTAGTACAGCAGCATAAGCCACGTTGAAGGGCCGATGGTCATTGTCCGGTATGCCATGTCTTCGTCGCATAGACCTGAAAAAATTCCATCAAATACTGAATGGGTGAAGTATAGGATATAGTCACAGCTTGTAGCTCTTCTCCCGCCACACAAAAAAGATTTCTCGCATACGAGCAAAGACCGCGTAGAGAGTCAAAAAGACTATGACAACAAGAACCGATTTTGCTCCGAACGGAAGACTGGCCCACCATCCTGACTGACTGTCGCGCGCATTTAGAGACATCGGACCGCCAAGGATATCTGAGGTGTCGCTGTTCATGGGAAATAAGTGCAGCTGGAACTCGCAGGGGGCGCTGGGCCGTGCGCGTGAGGCTTTGAAGGGTAGTGATGGTACAAGTGGAAGGGCGCTCAGTCATATCATGTGTTTGGCTCTGTTCGGCGTCGGAATCTGAAATTCGTTTTATATTATATAGACGACGCATTTTTCAGTCCTTTACCGTTGACCTTCTTCTATACTTCTAATACAATGGAACATTCCAACTCACTTCTCGAACCCACTTACGAATGCCTAGGGACATGGCTTTCAGTGCCTTCGTTACCTCAACTTGTGTGTGGAAGAGAAATCTTTATGACTTTCCTTGGTCCACGCTTGCATGTCCAACTGTCACCAGTTCTTCCATGGCCATCCGAGTACTAAACCGAGTAGACATCTTTATTCATGTATATATATCATTGTTCAATGCAGCTGTGATGGTTCTCGTCTCAGCTCGAGTGACTCAAGTTTTGCAAAAGAATTCGATGAGCGCTCAGTGCGTGGAACGTGCAACGCACCTCCCGTGCGATGGGAACTGCAGCTGGCATTTTGATTGTTCCAAGTCTTATCATTTTACACCGGTCCCACACGTGGGAAAGTTAATACAATTTTTCTTAAAAAGGGATGGGAGAGTGCTTGTAAAGCGGATCTTCCATCCATCCAATCACCTCTACTTTAGACAACCACAATGACCGGTAAAATCGTCACTCTCGAGGAACTCCGTGCACACAAGTCCAAGCAGAGCTTTTACATTCTCATTCACGGCAAGGGTACGCGCCAACCGATGATAAATATATAGTTTTGTCGGCTCACCTTCTTTACAGTGTACGATGTCACGAAATTCATAGATGAGGTACACAGTATAACGTCTTTTCCTCGTAGCTCAAGTCATCAAACTAGCTATCAAACTATCTAGCACCCTGGAGGAGACGAGGTTATCATGGCTGAGGGTGGTACGTGGCATTTTCACGGACCGTGGTACGTTTCCGTCGGACGTTGATGTGGCTTTCTACTACAGGTCAGGATGCAACAGAAGCCTTCGAGGATGTCGGCCACTCTGATGAGGCTCGCGCACTACTTCCAGGCATGCTCGTCGGTGATTTCGAGGGTGGTGTACGTCGTAGCCCCATGCCACTATTCCAAAGTAGTGTTGATAGAAGGCTGTACAGAACATCAAACTAAAGTCAGGTGCTGCTGCCGCGCAGCAGTCCCGGATGTCAGGTGCCGTTGAGAAAGGTTCAAGGTATATTGGATTTCACACATATTTTCACGATTGTCATTAACCTTCAAATCCAGTCTCTCGTACTTCCTGCCTCTTGGTCTTCTTGGTGCCTACTTTGCCTACAGACTCTACTCAACTAGTGCATGAAGTATTACCTCTGTACAATATACCTCTCTCATTTGCTGGTTTTTTACCTTTTTAATTTACTGTCTGCGTTTATTCGTGTATGGCCAGTATCCTTGTTCAAGGGAAGAGCTAATTTGCGAAACGTGGAGTTGCTTTTTTCCTCATCACATGTCCCACACTGCTCAACTTAGCGTGGCGAGTCGTCTGAATACTTCTTTCTAGTGCTTCTTTTGATCCTTGCTCTTTTTTTCTTGTTACTGATGCGATCGGCACCCGAACTCCGACTATCTAATCCAAACACACTATGTACATATATGTACATACTGATACAAATCGACTTCAGATAACAGTTACAGGACGGATAGAAAACACGAGATAGCATAGTTAATCGTTGCCGATAGCAGCCAAAACCAACCGAGTTTGAGCCCAACCCACAACCTCTGCACACTTGAGCTGGCGTGTCATCAACATATCCAGCACAAGTCTGGAGAAACCGTGCAGGGCAGTCAACATATCAATGAATCTGTATCATCGACACGCAAAAAAGTAACTTGTTATAAGGGCTGAATCCTGACTTAGTCTATATCCACGCACCACACTCTTATTCCAAGTCTCTCTAAGCCAACTTTAGCAGCTTCATTTCTTGCAGCCTTCTTTGTATTCCCCCTCCCTTGACCATAGAATTCGCCGTCAATGAGAACTTTGACGTACCACACCGGTGTCGTCTTTGATGCGCGTTTAGTGAACTCGTCAGCTTCCGTCCCTTCTTCAGGAACATCAGAATAAACCCATTCCACCGAACGGTCCAACTTCTGCAGGTGCTGGTTGAAGAGCGCGAGGTGTCCAATAGTTGACATGGGCGCTAACGCGTGGTTTGGGTTGAAAAGACGGGGAGATGAGCAGGGTGTAGGCAACACAGAAAGACCATGCTGCATGCGGACTATTTGGTACGCAGATATGGCATAGGGCGTAAAAAGCGGATCCAGCCAACGCCTGACTGCCTCAAGGCCTTGTTCATGGAAGAGTCCTCCGATATATGACTGTAGAAAATGTGATCAGATGTCAATGTCAACGGTCAATTCGGCACTCACCTCGAAGACGTCAGCTATTGAACGAGACGTCAGGTAATTTAGATTTGATTCGATTGCAAATCTCGAAGCTCACCTTGGATATGCGCCGAGGCACGCAAAATGATCGCTTGAGCAGGATGTAATCGGAGGCGATCGGGAAGCTTGTACTTTAATGAACTAAAGATTTAAGAAAGTTAGATGCTGATTTACAATGATTGCCTCTGATGATGACAGAGGTGGGGAAAACAACCAACATTGCAGCAAGCGTGTGATTCCCGACGACAAGTGCTCGAATTTTCTAGGCAAAGAGAAGAATGATTATCAACTATAGATCGACACGCACGTGGGATGTTCCCGGGCACGCCCTACAGATAGGGGACTTACAGTCGAAGGACCAACGTGAAGTCCAGGGTACAGTCGTATCATGAGATTGGTCACACAAAGACCTAGGACAGCGTCACCGAGATGCTCGAACCTGCCACCAACGCCCGATCGATGAAGCAACAAAGGTGTAGCAAGATAACTTACTTCTCATTGTCAGGACTAGGATCACTGGGATGATCTTCAAAGACGTGCGTTGGGCGCGCATAAAAACTGCGGTGTGTATAGACCCTGTCCTCAATTTCACGCGAGTTGATGGCAGGGAGAAATAGGAAGTCACGTCCATCAGGGCCAAAATCGGGGCTAAGACGACGAGTTGATGAAGATTGGAGGCCGATGGGGGACGACTTACTTGAGGGCCATAGGTCCAAACAATGAATTGCTGAGCTTGTAGGGAGAAAGTGGAAAGGACCTCAGGGAAACAGTGGGAGGAAGGCGAGCCCTGATGAATTGGAGCAGATTCTGGAATGAATCTCGGGCCTTCAGATAAGGCATGGAAATTCAGGTTAGAGACTCCGCCAGAAACCCGAAGTCGTATGATAGATACCTCTGTGAGGGCCACTTCATCACATGATATCGGGACGAGCAGCTTGGAAGAAAAATACGGCTTCTGTCCGAACAGTTGTATCTGGGGAATATCAGTTGTATCTGGAGAACATCAGTTGTATCTGGAGAATATCACATTGTATAGGATTCCTAACGATACAATAAGGCAAATATTCTACGCTACGATATCAACGGGAAGACGGTGACGGCAGTTTGTATGTTCGATTACGACATACCATTGACGAGGTAGCACGGGATAACGGCGGCACAGAATGGAACGAAGGGCGCTGCCAGGGTCAAACTACACAAACGATTACATATGTGAATTGATCGAGGGGCACACCGTCAGAAGTTTACGTACCGACAGCAGCTTTCGCCTGAGCCTTCATGGCAAAATAATCCTTGTGCAACCCGCACTCGGTCTTCTCCCTACCAGCCCATCTGCCAGCCCTCTCATCCTGTCCCTCTGTGACTTTCGTTGTGCTGTGCCAATCCCCGACGCTCCGGTAACCTTGATCAAGCAATTTATTTCTTGGTACTTTGTTTTCGCCAATATACCACTCCACTAGGTGGAAATTCCATTGGAATAGAGGGTTGAGCTTTAATAGACCCGTGGAATCCACTTCAAGTGGTTGTAGAGAGGCACGGTCGGCACCTTGAGATGCACGTCGTCCAGTAATGACACCTTTGACTCTCAGATCTGCATATGCACGACGTGCCGGCTCCACCTGGATGTTACCGAATTAAGCGCATATCATCGAGGTGGTATAACTCAGATATTTTATGTGGGCGAACCTTGACGACATAATCATAAGTATCTTCATCCGCTTCCCATAACTTCTCCCCGTGCTTGGTCTCAAATTCCTTCACGTTGTTGCATCCTTCGGGCTTGTAGACGTGTATTGGAACATTATACTTCGCCTTTACATCTTCTACAAGTTCGTATGTTTCCGAGAAGTGATAGAAGGTATCAAGAAAGATCAGAGGCGGAGGGGAAGATGTGATTTTCGAAAGCATATCGATTGCAACGAGCCCAGTCAGTCCAAATGCTGTCGTCTGATACAAGCCTGGTATATGATCTACACCCCATTTCAAGATCTCTTCCGGAGTGAGAGTACTGAGATAGGCATTGATCTCGTCCAATTTTTCTTTGGAAAGCGGGAGATCAAGAGGTGCGGACGCCATGACCACTGAAGATGATGGAGAATGCCAGTGAGATCGAAATCAAGCGCATTTATAATGAAAGCAAACCAACCAGAGCTTATTTGAGTAGAAGGAAACAGGTATCTGCCCACGCACTTCATCCGGCAGACGCCGATGTAGCGATATCGTGACGTCACTTCCTCCTCTACCTATTTAATTTTACCCTTTTCTTTCCGTGTCCGGCTCCGGCATGTTCCGTACTATTTAATAGGTGTACCTGTGTTAGGTAGACTTAGTTTTTGCAATAACGAGGACTTACACCAGTTCTATCGCGAAGACTACTACTGTGTGACCGTACTCTGCCATTTTCGGCAGCCTACCGTTACATTTTTTGAACTTCTTACAGTCCTTATAAAACATCCCGACTCGTTTACCGTGGGTTCACTCGGTCTGATCAACCGCGAATATCCTAGTGGTGAGTCATAAAAATTTTTAAATGTCAAATAACATAGAATCTAGTCGTTATAACCTCTGCCTGAGAACCCCCTTGGGGAGCAACCAGGGACCGGCACGTAAGGCAGGGGAGTCAGCTAGCAGTACTCTCAGGAACACTCATGGCCCAGCACGACGGGGTCGTGCCGCAAGCCTAGGAGCAATAGGCCCGGATACGGTTGCCTCACAGGGTCAGGACTGGTTGTCATCGAGCAGCTGTCAAGGCCTGTCAGGGCCTGTAGCAACAAGCTGATGGGGTCCTTGTTAGTAGTCACTAGGTCACATCGAGCAATAATAAGTGGCATTAAATAATATATTCGTGAAAGCAAGTATCATATCTGTGTTCGTATGACTAGGCCATAAGTAATGAGTGTATAGTGATTCTACTAGTCATTGAAACTTGTGGACATCTCCTGTGCTACTGCATCATTCAAAATAGAGCTCACATCCATTCGGCGGTTGAGGTGGGCTGTGTACTTGTGAGAGGATTGGCCAACTTGTTCCAAGGTGCCACAAATGTCATGTACTACTGAGTGAGTCATTGGAGATGATGGTTCTATTGTGATATTGCGTAATGCAAGTCGGTTGCATACCCAACCGTCTTTGCAGACTCTATGATGTTCTTGCATTGCTTTTTTGAATGCCTTTGGACCTTGATCCCAATAGTAATCAGGTTTCAGGGTGTTTCTAGTATGTAACATGATCTGTGAGATGGTTTGTATTGATTTCAAAACTTGGATGACTTATGTATGAGCCTGTGGATCAAATAGACACATTACACCATTTGAATCAAGGGTGCCTTTTGTTTCACATCAATTAGTTGTATGAATGTAGCTCCAGAACCCAACACATACCTTGTAAGTCACAAAACAAGAAGCTTTCCCGAGAGTAGACAACTGAAAAATGGACAAAGGCATGGATGGCCTTTGTTATATCATCAGATGCATCACCAAAATTTTCATTTCCTGTGTATTTGTGAACTTGAGGATCAACAGGACCACAGGGCAGGAGTGGTGTTGCAATAAAGTCCACACAAGGAATGTGAGTACCTCCAGAAGTCAGTGATGGCTGAAGTGTTCCAAGTATTGAGTCAGGATAATTGAAGTAGAATTCTTATAGTAGAAATATAATGTCAATAGTATGTGATCAAAACCATTATATCAAACTCACTTGGAACAGTCTTCAATCCTTGTGCTACAGCATGTTTGTCGAATTTACCTTTGAACCAATTGTCAGGTTCTGCTGACCATGGGGGCTCAGTCTACTGGGTGAACCACCTTATGGCTAAGCACCGTGTACACAAACACAGAGCACCGGGAGGAGCACGAGGCATAGGAGACCAAAGTGGGGCAGGGGGCAGTGTGTGGAAGAGTGCTGGTAGCGCCAGTGGGTGAGATGAGTGCTGAGGAAGGTGAAGGATGAGTGCCAGGGGGGTTGGTGTAAGTTTTGGGGGTGTAAGAGGATGAGACAAGTGAGCGCTGGTAAGTGAGTGAGTCCCGGAGATCAAGAGATAGTCAGATGCAGGGACTTAGTGAGTTCTGGGGATGGAAACAGAATTGGGGAAGTTAGATGACCAAAAGGGGAAGGAGTCAAGATAAGGTAATGGAAGATGGAAATGATTAAGTCGAGAGAGGAGCCAGGAATGGTGAGTCAAGAGAACTTAGAGTAGAGAAGAGAAAGGAGAACAACGAGATTAGATTAGGAGTATGAGATGAGTGGAGATGAGACAGGGAGATGAAACAAGATGAGTATGATGAGAAAAGAAGCAAGTAAAGTAATGAGACTGGGGCGTGCAAGAAAACGAAACAGAGACAAAACACAACAGACAAGACAGGGTTATGGTAATATCAAGACTAGCGTACCTACTTACTACTCTGTGCCTTATATACTACTTATTACATATGGCCTAGGGATCAGGCCTGGGTTCCAGCAGCAGGTTGCAGCGCTGGGCTTGGGATGAGACCTAGGGGCCATACAGATGGGGCAAGATTAAGACATGTCACGCAGCATGGAGGTCTCGCACTGGGAACGCAGAGACATGCGGTGGTGGTGTGGTAAGGAGGGAGCAGAAGCGGGGCATGGCATGCAGAGGTTGGTGGCAGTGATGTGCAATCATGATGCATGATGGGGGTCTTGACACGGGTTGGGGGTGATGGGTGGTGCCAGTGCTGATGTGATGTGATAGCCGAGACCCAGCGCTGATGTGGCAGTCACAGTGGTGATGGCCAGGGGAGTTGGCCGGGTAGTGGTCCGGACCCAGGGCAGTTGTGGGGGTGGTTCTGGGAGTGTTGGAGTCCCAGGGCCAAGGCTAAGTCCTAGGGGTCAGTAGCGGGTTGTAACATCACCCCCCCTTCAGCGTCGAGACCCTCGAGATGTGTGGAATCATGGGTGGCTGTGTGGCTTCTGGTGTCAAAGTCAAAGTCTGGTGGCCATCAAAAAGCCCTGTATACAGATAAAAACAGAAAAAAAAAACTTTGCCCAATTTTTTCCCAACCATCTTTCCTCATGTCTTCATCCTCATCATTGTCTTCTTCCCTTCCTACCATCATGGTCCAGCTGTGGTCCGTGCCATCTGCACCAGTATCGCCAGTTCACCCTTGACCTCCCTTGGCCCCAGAGGTGTTTCATCCTGTACTGGCAGCCAATCAGGTGCCCCAGGCAGAGGTTATGCCTGAGTGGTTCGCCCTGGCAGTGGGTCATCCCCGGAGCCCCCTGATGTTAGCCTGGTGCCACCAGCATGGCCTGGTAAGTCATACCTACCTCTGAGTCCTCCTGCGCTGACAATTTGCAGTGTCTGTTTTGCACCCATTGTGGTACAGCTTGCGAGTTTGAGGCACCAGTGGCTGGGGCTCATAGGGACTTGTCAATGTGCCTGTCATGCAGGTCCAAGCACAAACAGTGCTCTGTATCACAGCTGTGGCAGGCATCATGTGTAGTGGCCAAGTAGGGTTAGTTATTGGATTGGGTGCAGAAGTAGATGGAGGAGCATTCTCGGTCACGGGCAGCGATGGCAGTGGCTAGGGAGGGGGGTTCATGTTTCATGGAGGTCAAGGAGGAGGGTCAGTTGGGAGACAAGGAGGAGTCAAGCAACAGCGAGAGTGAGGAGGGGGTGGCCCCAGCCCCAGTGGTCCATGTGGGACTACCACATAGGAAGCAGCAGCTGTCAGCAGTGGCACAGGGGAAGCGGCAAGCCTCCCTGTCACCTGAGGCAGGACCCAGCAAGAGGCCCCACAGTGATGCTGCAATGGCAGGCCCCTCAGGGCTCTGTTTTGTTTCACCAATGATGGCATGCCCCTGGTCCCTGCTGCAAGAGTCAATGGAGCAGAGCCTGCTGGTGTCAACCATGAAGTTGTGCTGGTGCCTGCAGGAGGGGTATGTGCAGGTGGAGAGAGACTGGAACAAATTAGCAGTGGCGATGATGGACTGGCACTGGGCTCAATAGGATCAGGACATGGCGTTGGCAGCAGTGTGGGAACGGGATGCGGAGCTAGTGGCACTGAGGGTGTAAGTGGCAGAGCTGGAGTCCAGGGTAGTGAGAGAGACACCGGGGGAGGGTCAGGCAGTGATGGCAGTATGGATGGCAGAGTGGGAAGTGGTTCGCTAGTGGGACTAGGCATTGCTAGAGGCAGCGTTGTACTGGGGGGGGGGGGCGTTGCCTAAGGGGTTTGCTTGGTGGGTGGGGGGTGGGCGGACTCTTGATGTGGGCTCGGCTTGAGAGCACAAACCGCCCCT
>JABCKS010000271.1:0-25366 GCA_018851325.1 Termitomyces sp. DKA19 | reverse complement strand
CATTTGACACATTTTGTATATATTTCTGACATTGCATACTTATAGATAGTTACCATCCAAACATCAGTATAGAACCTTGAACATCTTGACAGATGCTGTTACCTTTAGTGTCTAGTTTTCTATTCTTGCTTACATTACTTACAACAGTATAAATACCCTCTATACATACCTAGTTAAACATGAAAAAGAAGGATTATAGTCCACTACTGCCTACTGTAGCCTTGTAGCACTCTGCTTATTGTCTCCCTTAGCTTCAGATCTCACTCTTGGTCTTCTTTGTCACTGTGAATAGCTTAGCAGCAGCTTTAGCAGACTTGTCCTTGATTGAGCATGGTACTAAGTATGAGTGCCTTATAGTATTATAGTGTTTTAGCAACATTAGCAACTGCAGCTAGTGACTAGTTTTTATGTCTGTCCCTCAGCTTTTATTAGTTATAACTTATATTCCTACTCCTATCCCTCTTAATTGCTAGATCCTCACAGACCTTAGTAACTTTTCCTAGTGATCTTTTACTTAGTGACTTACTGCACCTTAACTCTCTTTCCACTCTTTGTCACACCTTAGCAATGTTCACTTACTTCACTAATACTTCCACTTTTTATTGCTTAGTCCTTCTTCATACTTAGTGACTTCTCCCTCCCACTCACTTAGCAATTACTTTGTCTCCTATTTTTTCTTCTCTTTTGCTTAGCAACTTAGTGATCCTTCATTAGCATCTAGCAACTTAGGCTAGTATTAGCAACCACTTTGACTTACCTCTTTTGTTTCTCTCCTACTTTAATCACTCTCATTCTCTGGGACATTTACTGACTTGCCTTCATACATTCTTTCTACTGCCAGCTACCCTATCTGGTTGTTAGTGCACTTATAGGTTACCTTTTTTAGTTTTCTGCATAGCAGCTAGGTAGTATAGAAGCACATCAACATTTAATATAAGGTTGCTTGCTAAAGTAGTTAAAGTAGTTGGAGATCATAGTGTTTGACAGTAAGACTATCTTTTCTTCAGCATTACAACATATTTTACTTTGTTAAAGCATATGCTCTATCTTAACATAAGTACTATAGACTATAGTATAATCTGTGTCACTACAGAAGTAGTAAGAGCTACTAAAGAGCTAAGCTACAAAAGGACTGAGTTGAATAAAGCTGACTATTGTTAGTAAGCAAAGCCTCTAAATATTTCAGAGCATTAATAATTACTGTAGTAGTCACTAATTCTAATTGTTTACATTTAGAGGCAGGTGACAAAGTAGCAGAAGCACTAGCAAGTAGGTGTATTTAGTATATTAGACATATTAGCAATAGTGGTAGTGATGGTGTTGAACTTGAATATAACTATGGTCAGTACCCTTCAATATCTACTTATCACTTTTAAAAACTTGGTCCATATTGTAGAAATCCTTAGAGTAGTAGTTGGAAAACATAATTAATTAGCAAAAAACAATTTTGAGCCATAGCAATATGGAAATACCTTGCTGAAATAAGCAACACTCCTTGTTTTAGTAGAGTTTGCCATTAGCAAGAAGCTACCTAGCAATACATTAGAAGTCTCAGTAATAATTAGAGAACTAACTCAATATAGCAGGATCACTATTGAAGGTTTGATTAATAAGCTGCTTAAGGTTGCCAAGGATATATTGTATGCTAGTATCAGTACTAGAGTATAATCTAAGTATTGCTGCCTTTCATTTTTAATAAGTATAAGAACAAGTTTTATTGTCACTAATTACTAAGATATTATTAAATTCCAGTAAGCCAAGCCAACTTTCTGCTATGTTATAAGAGACAAAGTAAGCTGCATATTCCTTTTTCTAAGTATTATTAGCAATACTACAGTCAACAACTTGAAGTACTGAGAGAGCTTCCTTAAATAACTTTCATTCTATTTTAGAGCAGTAATGTCATTATATAGAGGCATATACATACAGTAGATGACTTGATTATTATTTATATTAGCAATTGTTGAAATTACTAGAAGAAGAAGATCCAAAGTGTTAGTAGGATATAGAGTGTCACTTAAGAGATGCAGAAATGAAATAAGCATCAGAAGAAAAGATCAGAGAGTTAGTAGAAGAAAGCAATGATAGAAATATGCTAAGAAAGTTTTTAACATAAGCTTTTAAAAAGTCATCAAGTATTTTGCTAATGCCTAAGAGGTTCCTAATGGCTTCTAACTTATTGACAAGAAGTTGAGGTTTAGAAGTAAGTAATGAATTAGATAATGTAGGCTAGAAAGGATTAATAGATAGTTCAGTATCAGTTTATAAAGGATGTTTTACTTGTGCTCTAGTTTTTGGTGAACTAATTACTAAATTCCCTTAGGATGAGCTTAAAAATGATGTGTTCTTATATTGTCTAGTTGTTATATAGTAAAAAGACCTGAAAATACAACAACTAGATAGGGTAACTAGTAGTAGAAATAAATATGTGAGAGTAAGTCAGTAAACATTTCAGAAAACAAAAGCAAAAAAGAAAGGTGTCAAAAAGAACAAAAGTAGAAAAGTTGCTATTACTTCTTTAAGTTACTAGTTGGTAGCAAAGAGTTGCTAAATTGCTGGAGGGACAAAAAGGAGGTAAAAATGAAGATAAAAGAGTTATTAGCAGATATCACTAATAAGAAAAAAGAAAGTTACTAAGTAATAAGGATCAAATAAATAGAAGTGGAGAATTAATAAGGATGTAAGGTAAAAGTTATTAAAACAAAGGAAAAGTGAAGGAGAAAGGGAGGAGAAAATAAAGGATGTGTTAAAAACAAAAATGCTAAAGTAATTGATCACTAATATTGGTAATGGCTTAATGATAGAAAGAAGATGAGGAAAAAGAAATAAGTAAAGTTAGTACAAAATAGAAACAAAGATATAATACTAATTGCTAGCTACAATTCACTAGCATTACTAAAACAAATAACATTAAAAACCTGCAAATAAAATCTACACTATAACAAAGCTAAGTTGCTAGGGCTTGTTACTAAACTGTTAATAATGACAAGAATGAACAAAAGAGAAATCTGAAGCTTAATAGCTAAAGAATACTTCTTTGTTTTTTTTATTAAATATATATAAGAAGTATTTATACTATTTATAAGTAGAGTATTTAAAAAAGAAAGGTAGTTACTATTATATTTGTTAGTGTTAAAATAAAAATGGCATTTGTTAAAATGTTAGAAATGTATATTTAGTGTTAGTATAGTTATTAAAAATTAAAGGTTTATATATATGATATAAAGAAAATCTGCATAATAAATGTCAAGAAAATTGTTTATATCAAATGTTAAGGTCTGTAAAGTGTAGATGCCAGTTATATATATTATTAAGTAAAATAAAAGGAATCAAAAATAAGTAATAGTTACATATTCTCCAGTAATGTATCAAGAAAGATAAAGTGTCAATGTCACTAAATGTTGTTATTAACAATTGTTCAAGGTGTAGTCTTAACTATATCCTTCTAGACTCTAAGGACTAGACTCTACATGACAGAGCTTATGATCTATAGGTCTCATACTTATTAGAAATTCTGTATAAATAGCTATGTCATTTCAGACCTAGAGGCTAGACTATACATAATGGATTATATAACTTTTATATGATCTGCAAAAATAGAATTGAGAAAATACCAAGTTTTATGCTATGGCCAAGTCAAATGCTGCATAAGATAAGATAGTTGAAGATGTCAATAATAGTGCTCAGTGATAAATGGGTCTTATTAACATCTATTAATATTTTAAATCCACTAATTCTTAGACTTTAAAACTTTACACATTACTACTGAACAACATTAATTTTATCTACATTAACATTCTTTTTTCTGCTACCTTCATGACTAGCAAACCTAAACAAAAAAAAAAATATAGGTTAAAAAGAAATACAAACTTATAGCAATAGAAATTAAACTTATTACTAGCTAGATTAGCAAATATTTCTAAATTAAGCAATAGATTATTAGTAATCTCTAAATAACAATACCACTATTACATTCTAATCTTTTATCTTTTTATTTTACTAGATAATTTACTAACAAAGAAAGAATAAATTTTATTGAGAAATATGACACTGGATTTTTTTACTAATAATAAATTTACAATAACATAGAAAACTACCTTAATATTTAGCTTTTTTTAGAAAGATTTACATATTGTACAATAATTACCTAAGTAAAAAATAAAAGAAAGTCACATAATATATATCTACATTCTGACTTTATTATAATGTATTGATTATATGATTTGAACAAAAAAAAATTTGCTGAAAAATAAATCAAACAAAATATTTGTTGAAAATACTTTTATTGTTCTCTAATTGATAACCTAGTAATTATAACTCAGAGAAAAATAGCCACAATTTCATTAGTAGTGACTTAGCAAGAATCTGCAAGTTCATAAATTCTTCATAATGCATACATAAATCAAATAAATACTGCCTTTTTCATGCCACAAATATAGTAAAATCATTTATTCCTTTATAAAAAAAATCAGCTAAATTATATAATTGATTTATTATACATAGTCATATATACTAAGAGGAAACTGATTAAGCTATATCTTTTTAGTCTATCTGGATATAAATAAAGTGCATTGTACCTATATAGTAGCTGTATAGGTTGCAGTAAGACTAGTGCCAGAATCTACAATCAAAGCAATCAGCTTGCTTCTTCTATATTTGCATATAGATTTGTAAGCTGTAGGCTTGCAGACAACCATAAACTCAAGAGTACATTGAGATTAGTAAGTATGATGATAAAATTAGAAGTGTGATGATCTGTGATAACAAGCTTGTAAGACTTGTATGAATTATAGTTGGGACTTATTTAGAACCACTATCTGAATCTATACAATTATTATCTTTAAATTTACACTTAGCTTATTGTATAAATACTGTTCTTATTCTTGTGTAACGTGGGCTTTGTGCAAACTCTTTTTTCTAATGTTTAGGCTCTTCTTGCCACTTCATATCAATTACTTTGACAATTGCTACAGCTAAAGTCATATATCATCTGACGATCGCGTTTGCACAATGGAGCCTTACCGACACGCATTATGTAAGCGATGTTGACTTGGACAAAATAGTAATGTTAGACATTATACCGTGAACAATGTCGAGAGCATCAGCCCACCTCGAGCCAAAGACTCGAGGTGCAAATAGATCCACCAAGGCGGCAGGGAAGTTGAAAGTCCTTCCTGAACAGCCCGATCTACCCCCATTACGTGGGGAGTATCTCAAAGATCGAGAAGACAGCGCTAGCACTGGTGGAGATAGTGATGAGGGTGACGTGGATGAAGATGGTGAGGAACAGGAAGATATAGAGGTGTGTGGTATCAGCATGTCTAATGTTGTGCGGAATTCAACACAAGAATAGGTCTATAATCAAATCTCGTTGATTCCGGCAGGTACTGCACGAAGAGATGCTTTAAAGCTTACGAAGAAGAAAGCAAAATCACTGCCCAGGGTCACAGCATATGCGACTGCGGGGTGCGTGGTACGTGTTTTTACTCAAAGAGCAACGAACGACTTGGACGTGTAGATCATACCGTATGGATGACTTCGTGAAATTCTTCAATGCACGAAGGAATGCGTATCATACGAACCCAAAGCTGATTGATGAAGTCATATATACGCCGTATGTTTATGACCCCCCAATTGTGGACGGCGAAACTGGTACCTTTAATGCGACGGGTGACCTTTTGAGGGTTCCAGACCTGACACCTGATGCCTCCACCACCAAAACTAGAAAAATTAAGTTTGATACGACTGCAACCGAGGCAGAAATATTTCTGTTCGACTACGGGACGGTTGTTATATGGGGAATGACAGAACTACAAGAGAAGCGGTTTTTGTCATCAATGTATGTCACTCAGATCGCATTGTCTTTGGTCCGCTCAAATTTTTTCAGTAAACGCTTTGAAGTCGACAAGTTGTGTCAGTATTTTGGCACTGAATTGCATGTACTATGACCTCACACCTAGCGTTTCAGCTCCAGAGGATGTTGAAATGGAGGATTTGAATTATTATTATGCTAATTACAGTCGGTGCGTCATAATCTTGTCGCGAGATTGAATTCAATTGAAACAAATTGGTAGCATATACAACGACGTTATCACACTGAGGAAAGGTTCGAGTTACATGTAAGTATTATTTGCTTGTGCCATGAGCACAGTGAACTTAATATGAATCTTTCTGAAGGACGAAATTGTCATTGTCTCATGCCCTCTCTCAATCTGTCAAGATATCTTTGGTAGCTACTCCCTTTAGGCCCTCGCAATGGCAGTCTCTAATTTCGGTCATGCAAGTTCGAGGGTCTGATCTCGACGACGATAGAGGAGACTAAAGATATCCCAGAAGTGATCAGTGAAACTGGTAAGATTGGAATGCCTCATAAAGGTGTGTTCCTTGGCGTTGGTGATATTCTCCACTTTGAACGTTGTGATGTGTCCTCTCCAGAGATTATGCAAAATATAGGTCGACTTTTCCTTCTTCGAACAAATATCAATTCCGTCGGTTCTGTTTTGGACTCTCCGGTTCGTTGTACGTAAGTTTCTAGCCCGGCATTGATTTTGATTCACCTTGGTGACAGGAAGTTTTCTGGGTTCGTTGTCTGCCAAAGTCGAACAAGACAGAGGGGTGAACTGATTGTTTGACAGAGTTATCCTGATCTCCAGCCACTGTATGATGCCGCCCGGAGTTATCTTGAGATACCACAGAGGATTGACTTGCTCAATACACGGGTTGAGGTAAGTATGCCAAGGTTATCAGGATCCCTGCCGACGTGGCTGTACAGGTTTTGCAAGACATGCTCCAGCTTCTGAAAGAGTCGGTCTCAAGTAGGCATGCAGAACGATTGGAACGGGTGGTTATTGTTCTTATTGCTATTGAAATTGGTGCATCTTTCTTTTTCTGTCCATATTCTTCAATTGTACTGTACTAATGTTGCAACTAGTTCTTGGGATTGTGACAATCCTCGTTGATCTGATGGCATACTAATCTTCGTGTATTATATCATTACAACATCGCCATTGTTCTCCATACCTAGCTCCACCAAGCTGCATACGAAACCAGATATAACGGTGGATACATAACGTGTATATAACCCGTTATTGCCGATTACCCTCCTTTAACTCTCTTGCACTTCTTGACTGCTCTTTGTGAGTCCGAGAACCAGCCGAACGGCTACTGGATGATTTCGTCTGTCTAAAGCACAAGAACTCGATGCCTGTCGCCCGTCGTGTATCCGCCAATATTTTCTTAACGCCGTCAAGGTTGCTTTGTAGGTTTTCATCGCCAGGTCGACGAGAGTATGCCTGAGAGATCTTATTATATAAGTCCGACAGCGTCTTTGCCGCGGAAGGCGTGACATATCGCCCAAGAGTCTGATGCATAAACTCAATCTCGAGTGTTGCCTGTAAGAAATGCATAAGGATCTATTAATTGATCGAGAAGGCAAGGGGAACACACACGGAGCATGCCACCCATCCCAAATTGCTTGACCTGACGGAAGCAGCGCAAGGCTTCCTCAGCCAATTCATTAGTGACAGTGCTCAGTATCCGATCCAATAGGTGTTCTGCAACACTAGTGATCTGTGCATGGATCCAAACCAAGTACATTAGTGTCTGATACATATATGGACGGATTTCTAGGACTGTGTCAACAAACCAAGATGCAAAAGGAGGATGATGTACTAACCTGTAGGCTGGGGAGTCTCATACCAATCCATATCACTGTCAAGAATACCACTGCGGAGTATTTTCATTGCAGCTCTGGCTTTGGGCTTCATGTAGCTATCAAAAAGAGCTTTATCACCATCTTGTACTGAGTTCAGGAGTGCCTGAAGGAGCATAAGTGTCATGTTCTCAGTAAGGAGGTAAACAGGTCTTACTTACCTGTCGTTCCTCTGGGATCAAGACACCTAATGCCATTTCAAGCTCACCAAGCATGTTAGGAATGACAATATTCTTGAGGCAAGTGAAATTTGAGATGACAATTAATTTCCGTGTATCCTGTATAATCCTTTAGTATGAAGACAATCAGTCTTCAAGATGCTAGTTTACCCTGTCTTTGAGGTCAAGTAGTTCTGATAGATTTGACCCTGTTGACAAAACTTCCACTGCTAGCATTTTCTCGATGGTGATGGGTAATTCATCAGATGCCAAAAGAACAAGACCATCAAGAACAGCATAGAGTGTATCAAAAAAAGCTTTGGTCACTTTCTGAATGAATGATTGGGGAATCAGACTTTGCTCGACAGGCTTAGCAAGTACTGATGACAATGGGACAATGCCCCCCACCAACTTGAAACCAGCTGTTGTCAACGATCGTTGAAATAGTTCTATTTGATCCAAGTAATGGGTCGTAGACATATCCATTGAGCTTGTGACCCAATTTTCGAGAAGGTGAAACAGCTTTGCATCTAGAACAGAAGAGCATGCTGAAATGAAAGGAACTGAGGACTAGGCTAGAATGTGACCATACCTCGTAACCAAGTACCAATCAAAATGTCCATAAACTTCCACTTGGCACTATCTAGGAGGTTCTTTAGAAGAGTCGGAACCTCGGATGAAATCTCTAGACCATTGAGGTCATTGACTGTCCCCTGTAGCTCACCAAGGACCTTGATGAGGTAATGCGCCGTGGATAGAGAGTGACTATCTGGAGGAAAATTGGAGGGCGGAGGATTGGTGTTGGGTGACGTTACAGCCATATCTGATAATGTGAAAAACTCGGAGATTAGGGATATATAGAGTTTAACAACGTCGAGGGACATAGTACGACTCTGGATCGGGCTGCGTCGATTTCCAGGGTTTGATGCTTGAGGCTATTGACAAATGAACCAAGGAAAACGCAAGAACAGAGACAGCCTCAGGCTAACCTTGCGATACTTCCCTTCTATAAAATTTTTGGAAATTCTACAGAAATTAGGGAGCGATGACAGCATTGTTTCGGAGACACCCTTAATCATGTTGAGGATAGATTGCCAGACGCGCTCGGCGGAAGATCGCGCTATTTGTCAACTTTAGCAAACGGACAAAACTGATACGAGAAAACAAGCCCACCGATAATAGATTCTGCTTGCTTTGCCTCAAGCGCTACCATTGCAGTCTGCAACTGTGATGCAATATGCAACGTGAGACTTCCTGGTTCCACCTCTAGTGACATCTTCTCAATCGCTGCTGTCGTGTAAATTTGAGCCTGAGTGAACTTTGCACAAATGGAGAAGCTCACATTGGATCATCACGGTTGCAGACCGGTTTTTTTTCTTCATCTCCTCGAGTATATGTTTGTGCTGACTGTCAAAATAGATCCATATAGGATCATCGCCGACTGACAGGTTCAGGAGTACCCTATGATGATTTGTGAGGGGATAGACGTAAGATCAAAGTTCATACCCACTCGATAGTCTTTTCATGCTCTTCCAGTGTCCTAGCAGGGTCTTGGAGCTGTGCGACCAGACCATTTCTCATTTCGCCCATGGCTTTCTCCACACCTCCCCAGACTTTCTCAAGAATTCGTCGATGTTGCTGGTCGCCAGAAGCTGTATCTTGCCCTTCTTTCGATGTTGCAGAAGGTAGGAGCTGACCAGGCCTCGATTCAAGAAGCATCTTTCCCTTCTTGTAGTCACGCATGGCAACATCGTAGCGACCCTAACACTGGGATTAGATTAAACAAGACTTGAAGATACTCGATAGATTCACCGCCTCTATGGATTCAATAATGAAGCTCGGCAGATTGAAGAAGAACTTCGACCTCTCAAACACGCCGAGTGTCGTTCGAAGCCTCTGAGCCTTGGCGGCGTTTTCCAGAACTGGGAGGAAAACTTGGTTTGCCTTCATCGCAGCCTCTGAAACACGACGTTATGGGTTTGAAGACTAATCGTACGATTTCAACATACGCTTCAATCGATCTCTTAACGGTCTTGACGCATAATCCGACTCGGGCGAAAGAAGACCTTCTTTCATCTCTGCGAATAGGGCTAGACAGATGTAAGGAGAGAAGGTCTCGACGTATCCAACAATCATACCATCGTTTGCAGCCTTGACCGCAACAAAGCGGTCAAAGTTCTCCTCGACAAGCACTCGAATAGCTTCGGATCGTGCATCAATTGACGCTTCCAAGTGTGCAATACCTTGTACAAGGTCTTGGTATGCTGCGTTAGGATGAACGACAGACAAGAAAGCCTTCGGATCGAACGATTTAGATGTGATAAGAACGGCAGCCTCTTCTCCCCGGATCAGGTTCAACTGTCTCATCCCATATCATACTATACTCACTTTGCTCCATATCCATCTCTCTAACACTAGGACAAGATCGGTAACAAGAAAACCCAGACATAAAAGATTGACGCACTTCACATAACCACCGAGGCCCAAAGGATCTCCCTCTCCATCGCCAGATGTGTTCGTTAATGCACCTGCCACCGAATTTTCGAGTTCATGATCTATCTCTTCCCATTTTCTGTACATCTCAGATATGTACACTCAATTCGTAGAACTCGCGAATGGTCTGGCTTACGATGGCCTTAGACTTGAAATGCCATATGCTTTGAGTAGTGTGGCTTCATCGACGTCGAAGTTTGGCTTGGACATATAATTATCTTGGCTCGATTATGACGAGACTGTTGCGGTAGCGTACAGGTCTGTGTATCTTGGTATCTTGCTTTGTCAAGAAGGTTGTTCGGAGCCGTCGAAGAGACGTGGTGACTGAAGGTATTCTTTGTTTCTGTTTGACGAATGCGCACTGGTCGACCAAGTGACCGACGCTCAAGTGCTGGGGACTCTCCCCGTCGTGACACCAAACTTATGAGTGAGTTTTCTCACGATAGTCCTGGCATATATACAGGCCTTTCCATAACCCAGACTTTGAATACGTATCAGCCAGTTTTCATGATAATACAAAACGCCTTGTATATTCGTGGCATACAATGATTTGTACATGTGTTCTTTGCCTCAGTCCGGACAAACTGTCAGCACCTCTCTACAGCCATCCGCAGAATGTGCACCTCTGAGGCTTCCTTGAGATTATTCCTTCTCGAGACGAATCGAGTCCCAACCTCAACAGATCACCCTCAATCAACCTGGCGCTCCGACCAAATGGCAAACACCTGCTATGAGATACACACAACCCCGACCGAGACATCACGCTTTCTGGACAAGTCCAATACCCCTCTTTGCCAAGTCCTTGCTCCATTGCCTGAGAATATGCTTCTGAACCTTGCCACTCGCGGTCTTCGGCAACTCACTTGGAGCCCCATCCTCGCCCAAAAACCACACCCACGCCGGCGCATTCTAGATAAGAACAATTCATCAGGCAATTTGAGACCATCCAGAATAACTACCTGTGGATTCATGTTCTGTGCGACAGCAACACGTATCTCCTCCCTCGATGCTGATGTACCTGTTTGACGGACAATCCATGCTCCCACGACTTCGCCGTACTTCTCATCTGGGACAGAAACCACAGCGGCTTCTTCTATATCCCGGCGCTTAAGTAAAATATCCTCGATTTGTACAGGGAACAGATTTTCCCCGCCACGGATAATGATGTCCTTGATTCGTCCAACGACTTGATCAACGTGGCATCAGAAGTATTGCTTGTGCATGAGTAAATTCCAATATCACTTACTCTTAAGAAATCCGTCTTCATCCATGATCCCTTCATCTCCTGTATGTATCCACAGTGTCCCGTTACTATCCGGTTTCATCACGGCTCGAGTATATTCCTCATCATTCCAATATCTAGTTCCCCGAAGTTCACATCCAATCGAAGACTAGACCGAATGAACTGCTTACCCAGCTTGCAAGGGATATCCAGCAACGCAAAGTTCTCCGGGCACCCCAACTGGAACTATACTTCCCGCACTATCGATGATTTTGGCTTTGACGTGAGGGCGTACTTTTCCCACAGTCTCAACACGTTTAACTATGTCGTCTGCTGGAGTTGTTTGAAAGGTTACGGGGCTGGTATTCTTCTTAGTCTCAATTCCACGAATACAACGGCAGAGTACCTCGTTTCAGCTGATGAGACATTGAGTCAATATCACTGTTTCATATTGTTAGCAAAAAGCTGGACCTACTCATGCCATACGCAATCGTTAGATCCACCAAGTTCAATCTCTTGATGAGCTTCTTCATCATTTCAATAGGGATAGACGAGCCTGCAGCCACTCCCGTACTACAATCTCTCAGTGAAATATCAACATCAGTGACTCAAGCGTACCGTAGAGTACTCATGTCAACTTCGTCCCGTGCAGCTCGACGCTTGTCTAATTCGGCAAAAACACCAAGGAAGTGGGTCGGTACCCCATGTAAAGTTGTACATCGCTCTGCGACTATCGCGTCCACAACGGCTTTCGGGTCGAAGATCTCAGAAGGGTATACAACGGAGGCACCATGTGTCCATGTTGCCAAGTTTCCTATGATGAGGCGTGTAAGGAAAAGACATGAGCTTCGCTACTCGTTAGACGTATATCGTTCGACTTATCAAAGCAATGAAATAACGGAGGAACATTGCCTGGAAGAACATAGCATAATCTTGAGAACAAATCGGATGAAAGTACAACTTGAGGTACGTACAAACAACATCGTTAGGGGTCAAACGCATGCACTGACCGATGGATATGCCATTATTTAGGAGGTTGAAGTGAGTAAGCTGGTACAAACGAGAATTCAACCATGCAACGCGACGCCATCCGGTTCTAACCTACCGAAACTGCCTTTGGTGCTCCCGTTGTTCCACTAATACCAGATCAAAAAGCGTACGTCATAAGCATGCATGTTTACCTCGTAAATTGGAGATTGATGATGTCATCCTTTTTGAGCGAGGCAGAAATTTGGTGTTGCAAATTTCTTTCTTTTGTGTCCTCTCGCCAAATCAAGATTTCCCTCCAATCGATGATACCGTTAACCTGTAATTTCGTCGGGTTATACTGGTAGTTTCCCGTATTCTCTACCACAACGAGATTCTTGAGATCTGGTAACTCTTCGCATCGAATGTCCCCCGGTTTAGAATATTTGAGATTTGGTAGAACTTGCGACAACATCTCAACGTAGGCAGAAGAGCGAATACGGGGGACAATGAAAAGGTGTCTCACTCCAACGAGTTTCAAGGTATGCAGCTGGTTCATTGGAAAGAAGTCAAGTTCGCTAAGTTTTAGTAACATGCTGTAGAACCTACCAACTCGTGAGCTCGGTATGCAGGGTTCAAAGTGACAGAGATTGCTCCAATGTGAGCACAAGCCCATTGCAACATAGCGTACGAGCTACAACACGAAAGAAAAATTGTTGATCCATTTCAAATTCAAGTTGCAAAACAGTGCCCAAGCACTAACCTATTGTTGCCCATAACGATGCCCACACGATCTCCCTTTCGGACGCCCATTCCTAGGAGCCCGCGAGCAAGGGAATTGATGTGGCGATCAAATTCCGCGAAGTCCCATGCAAGATGTGTTGTAACTTCCATATTTCGCGAAAGTGGACCATGATGTGTTCCTGGACGTTCACTCCTACAAATAAGTGCCGGACGTGTAGGAAAAGAATGCAGTATAACTGAGGTGAAATAATCGCCGAGAGTACGAGTTTCTAATGGAGGCTGAAGAGGACCTTCGACATAGGAGTGGGTAAGTAGGCGTCGGGCACTGTAACTGGTAAACTTCGGAGCCTGGAATATGACACGTGTATTGAACAGCATAGCGCTGAACGTAAGGTTGAATAACCTTCTTATATGTTCCTGTTGCGGTCCGGGGATTCCGGATCCAAGCAACGCATCACCGTTTCTGCCATTTCGAGTCCTCGAGGCACAAACCTCAGGCAACAGGTATATATTAGCAATGTTAGGCAGGTTTCGATCTCATCAATGAATAAGAAGTCGAAATTAACCATCAATCAATCCCCGAAAAGATAAGGACCACAGATCATGTGGACAGAAATCTATTCACTATTTCAGCAATCTGGTCCGGAACATTTTCCATCTCAGCATCATCATTAGAATTTCATTATAAGGTCTTCCAAGTTGGAGAAATTTCAACCAGGTCAACCGGTAGTAAGGACGTTAATGCGTCTGTCTCACCACAGGCTAATATACAATACAAAGTCGTCCCGTTAACATGCTGAAACTGTAAGCATGCGTCAAAAACTGTAGACGGAGGGATTTAACGTACAAAGCACCGAAAACCCTAAGAATACCCACCGAATAACAGCCAGCAGTTTAAGAATGAATGAATGAACTCTGTTTATGCCGCCGGCAAGCCACACTGCTGGGCTAAGAGGCGGGGGTAAAGTAATGTGTGTACTCTACTCCGATTATGTATCTATTTTCGCCATAGGCGGATGTCTTTTTTGTGTATTTTTGGGTATTGGAACTTGTCTCGCAGATTTTTGGGTGGCGTGGATTTCAGTCAGGGTCACGTCGCGGACTACTATCAGTGAGGTCGTGATGTTGGGTGATTCGGTATGTTGGAATGTGTAATTTCGGGTTCCTCTATCCTGGTTTGTGTTCGCGTACGCGGGTTGTCTCGACTCCCCGTGGCGTGTAGGTCCCTGCTTCCCCTCCCCTATCGATGTGTCCTTTCCTTGAACTTTGTCTGCGCTTTCCCCACATCCCCAGGTCCGGGGTTCTTCACCGCCTTCTGCCATCCTCGCCCACCAATCTTCCTCTTCCTCTTCGTTTTCTTCGTCATTTGCTTCTGGCTTCGTCTTTTGTTCGCGTTTCTTCCCCGTCTTAATGAATGCTCCCGTTTTGGCCAGGAATTGCACCATGGCTTCCAGGCCTTTTTTCGTGCCCAGTAGGATTCCCAGCTCCATTTGGGCGTCCACCTCTTTTAGAATGTTCCTGTACTCTTCGTATTCGGGGTATTCTCTGATGACGTGTTCCCGCGTTTGGAAGTGCGTTCCGCAGGTGCATCTGGTAGTTTCGTTAGGCACAAATTTGGCATAGTACTCACCTAGAAAGGCGTGTTCAGTCCGGCACTGTGTCAGTCAGCTGAACACCCTCTCTCGGCGCGTGTGCAACGTGTTCCCTTGGCTCTCATCTGGGTTTCAGTCTGTTTGCAATCGCAAATCCGCCTGATGGCGGCGTTTTCTGCCATTCTCCTTTCCATTTCTCCAGTGCTCTTTCTTTCGTCATCCTTCCGAAGAGGTCAATTATTCGCGTGTCAATGATGGCCGAAGATCCGTGACAGGTGGCAGTGTCAAGCCGCTTCCGGTCACGGATCGGCCGACGAATGACCATATGGGCGCTTCCTGATCAATCTCAACGTGGAACAGGTCTTGCTATGAGCAGATATAGACATACGTTCTTTGGACCGTGCATATCTATATCTATATATATATGTATTTGTACATGCATTTGCAGATATTACTATTAGTCCTACTATTCTACAGTACCTAGAAAAATTTGCTCGTGTCCCATTCAGGATATCTATACGATGACGAAGTTTCGCATGAAGGAGACCGTTGTCCTTGTTGTATCCAGAATTGCTTTGAAGAGAAGGAGCACCACCCTATCCCAGCCAGGCAGCGAGCGCGTCATAGACGACAAAAACTATCCCACTGCTCGGAACAGCACGCATGGCAGTCATGCCACATCCAGCATAGAGGCCCTTCAGTCCATGGGCAGTGTACACCCGTAACAGGGTCCCAGTAAATGACTGTGATGCCTTCATGGTCGAATTCCTCCGAGGTACTGCGGTCCGTTCTGCCGAGGAACCTGGAGGCCGAAGCTCATCCTCAGTTTGCATTGCACTCTTGACCGTGTCAGCAGGGTAAAACATCACTACACAAACACCACCAGAGACGGCTCCAGACAAGGCCGACTCCCATGGAAGAAGCTCTGTGGCGGTATCGGCTGGGACGAGTGCCTTGGACGATGGTAGTGCGTACTGGTCGCCTTTTCGATGGCGCAATAAAGCATCCGCAACAATTTCTTTGATGGCAAACCAAGCTGCCGTCCCGCCCGTTTCACGCACGAGGGTGCCCGTATGTCCTATCCACAAGCCGCAAACGCCGTGTGTCCGAACAGTCTCACGAACTACTCCAAAAGGACCGGGGGGGAGCTTAATAGCTGTTGTGGAGTGCGGTTGACGCTGAGACGGCCCATTCTTGGAGAAGACGCTGGTGCGGTGCCATGATGAGAACACAGGTAAGGTAAAAAGGGCTACAGTGGGAGAACTGAGCGGAGGATGAGAATGCTTGGGCATGTTCATCATCTGGACCTGCATCTTGCACTTCACAAGCTCTATAGGTGTTCTGACAGTTACATTGAGAAGAATTGGGCAAGGTCACTTATTTGACAAGACACACATGACAAAACTGCTAGCGAATCCCGCACCTGCGGCGGCTAATCCCAATTCTGGTATCGTTAACTTCTCCGTCCTTGATCGAGAGGTCATAGAACGTATGATATCTTGAAATCCCGAATATGCAACAAAAAGAGTGGCGGTCTCCACCATTGAACCAACTATGGGGACTGGCAAGCCCTAGAACATAGAGTTAACAATTATAATGAGGAAGAAGATGAAGCACACCCTGTAAAGCCCTCGTAGTCCTTCCTCTGCCCACGTCTGCCTCAAGCAGTCTAATGGACCATTGAAACGTGGTAGATGTGTGGTCGAATTCAGTGATAAGTTTTGTGCCTGTAATCGCACTTTTGCAAGGTCGAATGGATACTCAAACACTCCTGACACCGTCCCAGCAAACTGTAATGTGACTCTAGGTATCAGCGTTCGATTTTTGATACTCACATACGTACACTACCGAAAACACTGTTTTTTAGTGCACTGCTGAACGCGAACAAGGAGCTACCACTGGTAGAAGGGTATGAAGCATGATTAGAAATTTGCACCACGACAGAGTCGTCGATAGTGGCTGGCATATGAAGTCAAGAAATATATTTTATCCTCAAGAATTAGCACCCTCGTGACCTTCGGCGGATCAAATTTCAAAATTCATATTTTCAAGCCTCACTCGGAACGCCAGCACTAATAAGCACAATTTGCTCCATAGACAGTCTTGCTGTCTTCCAAAGAACTTGTGCGATGGCAGACTTCGCAATTGTTCGTGCTCGACTGGCCGGCTTTTCTCCTTGCTAAACACTGACTATTACTGACTGTCCGATTGGCAATTTAGCCGAGTACTATAGCTCTACGTGTCTTGGCGAATGAAGCCATACTTCTTGTGTTATATCTCGTTCAATGGCAAAAATTAAGGATTTCCCACTATTATGGCGTTTGAGACACAAGTTGTAACTGCACCCTCCTGCAGTACCAAGTTAGTCTTGCACATACTATTCGTCCTGAGTTGGGCGGTTCTACTTTCATCATGTGGTTATCCAAATTTCGGCCATAACGGCGGCTTGTCGTTGTTCAAGACAAGGCTCTTAACTACTGGATCAAACATAATTGCTGGAAGAACACTACGCACAAGTAATAAGGTTGAAACACATAATCTCGATTCAATCACGAAAATATGGCTTCTACAAGCTCGTCAATTCAACGCATACCAATCAAAGGATTTTGTCTTTGCTAGAATCCAGGTGATTGTTGACTAGGTGCTTTCCTATGGATCGCAAGAGCATAGACTTGTGACCGTTTCCTCTACGGTTACAAGTTTCCGCATGTAGATGGGCTAGTAGGAGCAGACCTTTTCTCCCACGAATGAGTCAAATCATTGGCTTGACGCCACAAGTCATCATCGGACCAGATCAATAATTCCGGAGGGCAAGCCTCTAGGGGCATCTGTGGATGACCCGCCTCAATAATGAAAAGCTACCGGGAGTTTGGTCGAAGTTGAAGGTGCTGAACTGCACTTTTCATAGCTTCAGGGATCTTCAACAGGTTCCATATATGCATTGGCGACGAACACGATGCAGCTCTTATGACCTCGAGTTTGAAAAGCCCACTGGTGTTTGCTCGATGATCGGAGAGATATTGAACAATATTGTGAGCAGCTTGAACAATTAGTGTCAATAACATCAACCAATGGACAGATTGTACTAGAATACGACGAATAACTAAAGCTCCTCGGACATTCCGCGACAGTGGAGACCTCGAGAGACATTCCAGAAGATCCTTCGGATTCCTTTGGTGAGTAAGACATAAGTGCGCGCAGTGAACGTCATCATCCGTACCAAATCTGATCAGCACACAGGATCAGCGCATACTGCATATACTTACATACACATCAAGGAACAAGGCAGGCGGTTTACTTTTAAGGAACGACATCCCCGACACTACGTCATGTTCGCCTTTGAACTAGAATTACTTTATATAAATATGTTTCGCTCAATCTATAAGACATCTACAAACTTGATTATTCCTACGTTCGCAATTTCATCCCTTTCGTGTCTCCAGCAGCTCCATCGGCATCTCTCATATTCTACTTCAACATTTTATACTCCAGGAATTCAATGGTTTTCGCTGCCAAGCGCTGCTCAGATAATTCTAGGACGCCCCTCTATCGGGCACCGCAAGTTTCTTTAGAAGTAGAAAACTACCCTATAGCGCCTAATGGACTCGTATTAGAGCAATTGCATGTATATGTACGCCATGGTGAGCGTCAGTCTTCCTTTCTTGAACGAGTATGAAACTGGAATAGGGGAAAGAACACCGGTCGGTGTGCGGCTTGCGAGTTCGCCCGCATCAATGCCAGAACATTGGCTGTTGTGCAAAACTGCAAGGAAATTTCAAGCGATGGCTCACGGTGATGAGGACTTCTTGCACGCACAGAAAATGGTGGAACGCATAGATGGAAAAACGGCAGAGGGAGAGTGGTGTGTATAAGCACTACGATGAACTATAATGATGCTAAACATACTCATCATCTAGTTTGCTTGGCGAGCTTACAGATCTAGGGCGACAAGTGAGTCATAGCTGTAATATATCAAATATCACAATCCGAACTAACTTTCCAATTCGCGCAGTCGACTTACAACTTCGGAAAATCTTTACGTGCTCTGTATGTCGACAGGTTCGTTCCATTATTCTAGCATATATCTCTATTCAAGAATAATCTGAAATCTCTGCAAAAGGTTAGGATTCCTCCCCGATAGGTTGTTGAGTACAGATCAGGTCTACTTTAGGTACGCATCGTTGCTTACCGCCAGATTCCTCCACATGAACGTCCCAGGAGCACAAATATGCCACGGACCATTACGTCTGCACGGCAAATACTTCGCGGGCTGTATCCTAGGGATAAATGTGACAGTGAGGTGTTTCCCAACATTCTCGTCAGGTACATTTTTCAGAAATCTATATCCCCATACTTACTGAATCAAGCCTAAAGAAACGGGAAGGATGAGAATTTATTGGGCAACACTTCAGTGTGCAAACGTCTAGAGCTTCTTCAAGTCAGTTTTGCACATGGTAGGGTTCTCTATCTGTCTTTTAATCGATCGTTAATACGAACTTTGTAGCTGCTGCCGCTACACACAACCCATCTCTCCAGCAGCTTGATGGTCGCCTATCAAAATATCTGAATGGAAATTCCGTCCGCGTGGATGGCAAGCCTAGAGCATCTGGCATCATGGACACTGTTAGTCTTCTGTTCGAATCTATGACTTCAGTTGTTAAAAACCATCCTTTAGATACGCGCAGCCATAGCTCACGGTATCAACGTACCACCTGAATTTAAGGACAAAGCTATCTTTGACACTCTTGTAAGTCAGTCTGGTCACGTCGTGCGAATACGATGTAGGCCTCTATTTCATTAAAATTTCTAGGAGAAAGCCGTTGTGAATGAATGGTTCGCAGGTATATCTCTCTGGTATCCATCTAGATAGTGTTAGATTGAGATCTCTCCATTGACAGGGTGTAAGAACGATTTCTTGCCTATTCTGCTTTGTCTATAGTGACGATGCTGACGTGTTCACACTCGATACAGACAAGACGGAGGAAGTTCGCCGCTTGGGCATGGGAAGATCACTTGACGATTTGTCTCGCAAGATGCAGCACAAAGCGGATAACGGCGAACAAGACCAGCTCAAAGTCCTTGTACATAGTACTCATGACACTGCTCTAGCAGCGTTGTGTTCCACATTAGATGTCTTCGATGAGCAGTGAGTGACACAGCTTATGCATACTGCAGGGGAATACCTAACGTTCATCTGACTCACAGGTGGCCGGCCTTCACGGCTTCAATCACCTTTGAGCTTTTTAAGAAGGCTGCAGCGGCCCCACAGAGAGTGACTGACGTCTCATTCTCGCAGAGATTTCTCTCAAACTTCAAGTCACAACCAGCAACAGAATTTTGTACGTTAGCGCCACCCAGGATGGTGGATTGCTGACTCGACTTTTGATGCACAGATGTCAGAATGCGGTATCAGAATCAAAATATGATACTTCCCGCATGTGCAGAGAAGGGCAAACATTTACCTGGTTCGCCCGAGTTTTGCACCCTTGCAGCATTTGGGGCACGAGTCAAGGAACTCACTCCGACAGACTTTGATTCTGAATGTGCACCCGCTGGAAGATTCGGACTATAAACACGACCGACCGATATCAACACTTGTATGTTAAAGATACCTAGTAGATACTGTTCCGGTGGCCGATGAATAAATGAGAGAAAGGGAACATTTAGCCTGGTGCTGGACGGTTGAACTTACTTTCATCATACTTTGAGTATTTCTGAGCAGCCACGTTGAAATATTTCCGATAGTTCTGGAGATGCTGAAATTTGAGTCGCAGAAGTCGACTGAGGAATCATGAGGATGGAGCGCTGTTCGCCAATAGGTTGTCAGTTCCGGGCATATTAAATGTAGGTACTTACTTTTTTGGTTGGTCGAGTTCACTTCAAGTTCACTTCAAAGTGGTTCGTTGCAATTTTTATGGCGTGGCTTGCTTGTCTTCGATAGCAGACCTTAAGCTTATCACAGACCAAGTTACGGTTGCCAAGGCGTTCAAAGTCCGTAGTGTCGACGTCATGATTACGATATTATCTATTGTTTTCCACCCCGACAGATCCCGAATCTCGATAGGCTCTTTTCGTTCGAACATCTATCCCTCAAAAAAAGTTCGCCAGAACAAATTTCTCTAAGGTCCTCTGCCAGTGCTGGCCATAAGGATCGCTGGGGGCGATTTCATCGGAAAGATTCCCGACAATGATGGAGTTTGTAAGTGTATTTAGAATATCGTGTGGGGGCAGACACGGGCCGGGCCGGATAAAGTTTACGGAAGAACATATCAACATAGATACCGAGATCCTTTTTTGAATTTCCTCCCATCTGGTTCCGTACTTTGACATGGAACGAACCACGTGTAATTGGAGCGACAAGATTTATATGTCATCTCCTGGGTAACAAAGGACTCCTAGTTTTTGCTCTCACACACACTGTCCAATTCTGATTTGGGAATATCATGACTGAACTCACTGGAAAGACGATGAAGGCTCTCTGGTACAATGCTGTGGGTACACAAATATGGATGCTTTTGTGAAGTTGCTCATCCGGTCCTATCATTGTTTCACAGCCTGAACGATTCGAAATACGGGAGGTGCCCATCCCTGAAGTCGGTGATGACGATGTCCTTTTGAAAGGTTGGTCCAGTGGATTCTACACGAGATATCATATAACGCCGCATTCTAGTTCACTGCTGCGGTTCGTTATGAGATTTGTTTGCACCGAGAATGAAAAGCCAATTCCTACACAGGTGTTTGCGGTACCGATCAACACATTCACCATGTACGTCACCTCCATCAGAGTGTAAAGGATGTTCTAAAAATCAATCCAGGGAGAGTTTATCTCCAAGTTCCCGGTATGAACACGCCTGTCTTTCTGTTCTTATGACCTTTAATTTGCTTCTCAGCTAATCCCGGGACATGAAGCAATTGGTTCTGTTGTGAAGATAGGAAAGAATGTGAAGGGTTTCGAAATCGGGGATCGCTGCGTTGCAGACGTTGGCATTACCGTGAGTTGCCTTTGGCCTTGCACAGCCACGAAAATGGACACTCACGCTTCTCTTTCGATCATGATCGATATTCGTCCAGTGCGATAATTGCTTCTACTGTCGAAGAGGCCAATCACTCCTGTGTGAAGACTTCAATTCGCGCGGTGTGACCCTAGATGGTGGATTTGCCGAGTATGTCGTTTAGTACGTCCCGTCTAAGTATCGTTTGTCTACGCCTGACCGCGATATACCTGATTATCTACTGTATCCAGCCAACAGAAGAAACTTTACAAGGTGAACAATCTTAGCGACGAGGAGGCCACCTTGCTGGAGCCTGCGGCTTGCGCCATTCATGGTCTGGATAAACTTAATCCTCCCGTCGGGGTTGAAGTACTTTTGTTGGGTGCCGGACCTACAGGCCTCATCCTTGCACAATTACTCAAATTAAATGGTGCATCCCGAGTTGTTATCGCGGCCAACAAGGGTATCAAGATGGATATCGCGCAACAGCTCGATGCAGGCGACGAATATATTGAGCTCGATCGGCAAAATCCTGAAGAGCAGTGGCAGAAGCTGAAAGAGGACAACCCCTACGGTTTTGACGTCGTAGTAGAAGCGACGGGTGTCGAGAAGCTTGCAAATGAAAGCATCAACTACGTAAGACGAGGCGGTACGTTGATGATTTATGGTGTGTATGAGAACAAGGCACTTGTACATTGGCCACCATCTAAGGTAGATCATCTGTCTTTCATTGTTGACTATGCTTACGAGTCCGTAGATATTTGGAGATGAAATTAAGGTCATTTGTTATGCAAATCACAAGATAGGGACAACCAACTCACATTTGCCGATAGATCATTGGCTCGTTCTCGCAGACGTTCTGTTTCCCCCGCGCGGTAGCGTACCTAGACAGTGGTAAAATCAAAACCAAGGGGATGGTCACCGATGTTTTCAAGCTTGATGAATATCAGAAGGCCCTCGATAAGATGAGCAATAGGGGCGCACTAAAGATTGTAATCAAGCCATAGACATGGGAGGCGGAGTTAATTAGTAATGATCGAAAGACACCCTGAAATTCGTACAACTTGGTCACCAAATGACGTTGCAGATCCTCCATGATTGGTTGATTTATTCAAGACTCATAGTGAACAGATTGACATATGTACAACTTTGACTCAGGATCATGGGAATGTCATGCCGGGCCCCTTGCTAAAAGACGATTAAACAATTGTCATAGGTCAACCACCCGCAAGTTCCCACTGAGTATGTGTTGTCGCCCGACATTATGGCGTCAATTAAGCGCTTTTCAAGGGGGTTGACAGGTTGACACTTGACCTTAGCACACCCCACACCAACTGATCTTCCTTGTCCTTATGTTACCGGTCCATTCATCAATCATTTCTAGACGACGGTGGAGTCATGGATAGAGCAATACAAACCAGTGCTATGATGATACTCAGCACTGCTTGGACACCACGGTGAAACTCGGGGACTCGCCTCTTCCACCGATGGAGGTTGGTCCTGTAGAGTACCTACAAAAACTTATTGATGAGTCCATCGATCCCAACTCCCATGCTGGACTATATAACTTGGATGATTGTACAACCTACCAGAGCTACTCTACTACACTGTTGACGGCCTCGTACCATTGCATTACACTGGCGATCAAGAATGCCCACCCGCCCCAGAACGTCGACAGCGAGCTTTGATAGCTGACACCAGAATTGACTTGAGCACCATATCCTAGTGCACCACACAACGTAAAACCTATGGCGCCGATGAAATTCCAGACTACAGGAGTGGCTGAAGTCGACAAAAATTTCATGCTACATCAGAGAAAACATACAGCCAATCTGCCAGCCCAGGGAGAGAAGGTTGGGCCTGTACCAAGCTTTCTGGACCTCAAGCATAATCAAGGTGCTGGGATGAAGTACAGATGAGATCTGCATGTGCGTAGGAAAGAAGCAGATGCATACGAGCTTATGATAAAACCACAGCCTCCGACGACTTGCGGCGTCCAAAACGTCCCATCTAAAACACCAGTGTGTTTGATGATTGTTGCATAAATTTCAGGAATTGCGGTGAACCTATAGGTTTTGATAGGAAAAAAATTTCCCGCACAACAAAAAGAGCCGGAGCCACTCACCCACTTATCCAGAAAACACTAGCTGCTAGTAGCTGAAAGAATGCTGCCAGGAAACCAAGTTCGTGGAAGTATTTCGTATCCGTCGTAAACCATATCCATTGCTTCGATGGCTTTTTGTGGTGGCCGGAACCGATGTCATCGGCAGTGGTCTTGTGATGTAGTAGATATAAATTCCATCCAAAGTCAGCCACGTCTTGACGGTTCCATGCCTCTAAAATGCCCAATATCGACCCTACTTCAAATATAGTTGCTCCAACGAAGGCTGTCCAGCCTAGACTAGCTTGTGAGACCGTTACGTCGGAATATACCAAAGGCAGGAAGGAAAAGAAGCCATTGATGACCCAGACCACGCTTCCTGTTGTGAATGCCTAAATTCGAATATTACATCAAACCGACTTTTATTCTTATGGTAAACCACATACCATAGCAACCCACCAGCTGATGTTCCAATATTCAAACCGTGTCATATGAGTGAGACCATGTAGGAGGTTCTTGCCTCTACGTGGGCGTTGTCCAGGCGTAAGTGCCTTGTGTCTTTGCTTTCTATGATTACGTGACTTCCATTTGAAATCCTTGTAACCGTCGCGAGTCAGCGTGGCACGAGTCGGATGAAAGAAACGGCGGCAGCAGTGAGGGAGGGCATTCTGTAAATCACGCTTGGCAACAGAGGGTTCGAGTGGGTGATGCCATCGCAACGAGTGCATGTTCAAACGGCTGACTGCTTACGTTATTTTTTTTTACGAGATTGACGAGTTTCTTGGTCGCCGCGGCCTTGTCTTCTCAGCCCACGTTGCGAAGAAAGGAAACTGGGTAAGAAGAATGTTTTCCAGAAAAAGTACATGGATCCTCGGTGACTAAGAAGGACTCTCTTGCAGTGTAATTATCAATTTGCGAAACATGGAAAAAAAAGCGACGGAATGTGATACAAAAATATCACAATGCCCCCTGCAAGGCTCGAACTTGCAACCTCAGGATGATGTGTAGCCAAACTACCTCATATGTTTATGAGACCTGCGCTCTAGCCAACTGAGCCAAGGAGGCAATATATATGAATTTTGGTTTCTGGGCTCTTGGTTAGAATCCGAAAAACAAGATTAACCCCCCTTCCAATAAGGATCTTGATATATCAAGTATTGCTGACTGTTACACAAGTCCATACTCAACACCCTAATAAAAAGGATGAGAGTAAACACTACAACAATTTCAAATATATCAATCTATGCTAGTTTAGGAGCAACTAACTATTCTTTTATAAACTGAAAAGTTTTTCCAGACTATGAGGAACCGGAAAAGTCTATAGAGAGTTATGTAACTCTGAAAGGAGAAATATTCTATGTAGTAGGCTGAAAGATAGTAAAAAAAA
>JABCKS010000270.1:0-25405 GCA_018851325.1 Termitomyces sp. DKA19 | reverse complement strand
AGCTGTGGGGTGCCCCATACAGATCAAGTATTTAAGCTTGCATCTACCAATCAAGCAGGATGAGACAATGGTGAAAGGGCAGGCAGTTGCTAAGGGCAAGCAACCTCAGAAGAGTCAGGGAGTTGTTGAGAGTAAGGTTAGTAGGAGTAGTGACAAAGAACTCTTGGCTCATTCCAAGTAACAATGCATTACTATTAGTATGGCAGAGTCTAAGGATGATGTGGAAATGTGGCCTGGCAACACCTATGGCCAAGACAAAAGAAGCAGCCAAGGAGCCTAAAGAAGGTACTGGCAGAGCAATGGTTGAGGAGGAAGTGGTGGAAGAGGATGAAGAAGAATGGAGTGGGGTTGAGGTAGCTGAGAAGGAAGAAGCCAAGGCTGAGGATGAGGGCAAGGTAGCAGCAATTCCAGTGCCAGTAAGTTGCTTCCATTGCTATCAATTTTGCTAATAATTATGTCACCAGGTGCTTTATACTTCAGCCCCCATAAGGGAAGTGGGTGACAACAATTTGGAGTAGCTGGGTGGAGACCTGGCACTACCAGAGCCATTGATGCTGGCTTTGTTGCTATGGAGGTTCAAGGGGAGAGCTGTCAGTCTGGAGCAACACTTCTGGCAGTCTTTGGACAAGGCTAGGGTTGCCCTGCTAGAAGCTTGCTCCTGCTACACTATCACTAAACAGTTACTAGTCACCCTTGAGAGTTATTGATGGGACTGCCAGGCTTTCTTGGCCTGGCAGAAGGAGAATGGGATTGAGGAAGGGGAGAGGAAGGAGCTGGAGGATGTATCTAGCAATGACATGGACCTTGACACCTAGCAACCACTGCTCCCAAAAAAATTATCTTGTCATATTACAGACTAACCCCCTTGAGGGGTTTCATATTTTTTTATCATAGCCTAGACTGGCCCCTTTAAGGAGCTTTTGAAAAATGTAATATAGTGAATGCAAAGTCAGGAGAAAGTTAAGAAACAATATAAAAAACAGAAAGTAAGTAAAACTGAGTAGGGTCTAGGATCAAAAGAAAAGACCAAGACAGAATAATCATTATGCACTAGTGGTCACTATTTGGCACTAGCAACAAAAAGGGGAAATGCTCAGTAAATCATTATGGCATGAAAAACCCTGAAGGTGTGCTAGTTGCTAGCAAAAAGTTGCTAAGCACAGCATCATAGTGAAAGATATCAAGAAGTTAAAGTCTGTGAAGTAAATCAAACAAGAGATGATATAAAATAGATAAAATGAAGGACTTAATGTTTTTGTATCATAAGTGACAGTTTTTCTGACTGTAGAATAAATGTATAAGTAGAATTGGAAATGAAGGTTGCTAAGGCTTAGTGAATGGTTATTTAGTTATTAGTTTTGTAAGCAACATTGTTAACATCATTATTGTTCACTAGATCAGTTTGTTTGAGTTTACATAAGTGGGAGGTATCAATGTCAAAAGCATCACTAGGCATTGATATGTGTTCTCTAGTGAAATATGGGACCAAGCAAAAGGTGGCTACTAATCAATGCAAAACTAAACCATCTAGTTCACAAAGGATGTAAATGCTTCCATGGTTACAAGATATTACCACCAAAGGGCCTAAGTAATGAGGCCTCATCTTTTTGTTATAGAATACTTTGATTCTAGTATTCCTCATTAAGACAAGGTCACCAGTCCAAAAATTGTAGTCACAAATCATAGCAGCATGTTCTGCTTCAAAATAAATAGTAGCTAAATGACAAATACCAAGGACAGTGTCATGGAGTTGCTCAAGATCTTCTTGGTGACATTGTAAATTGATTGCTTAGCAGGCTATAAGGTTGGTAGATGACAATAGGGAATTGGGTGCTAGTTGCAGATATGTTGCTTCCATGATATTAGCAGGGAGAAGGGGATGAGTACTGGTAACAGCATAATAAGGGGAACAACCCATTCACTTGCACACTATAACATGTTCTGATCAAAAGACTGAATAATATGTAGTACTCTACCTGAATTGATCCCTGTCCACTGCCTTGAAGAGGGTCTGGCAAACATTAAAGTGAGGTTACTTGACTATGCTGTTAACATGCTTGTTGTACTCAGAAACCCTGATATAGCGCAAGTTGTACTTCTTTGCTAAGTAAGCTATAGCCTTCAGAATGAGAGTGCCATTGTCAGTAACAATTTTGCTAAGGGCTCCCTAGCAACAAATGACATCTTTATATAACCACTTGGCAATGGTGTCACTATTCTTCCTAGCAAGTATATGGAACTTGGAATAATGTATTAGCAAACAATGTCCTTGGATAATATACTTGAATCTATTGGAAGATGGCATGAACATAGTGTCAATGTATATTTTGCTAAACAAGGGTGCTGGTATAGTGACAACTGGTGGGATGAGTACTTTTGTTGTTTGGTGAACCTGGCAGATATGGCATGTACAAATATACCATATGATATTGGCACTAACTTGAGGCCACCAAAAATATTCCAATAGAGCTGAGCAGGTAGTGAAAAGTCTTCTATAGCCTAAGTTGTCATGCATTGCTTGTAAGATCCATAAGCAATAATTAGTAGGAATAAACAACTTGTGGGCACTATTCTTATTTTGTCACCATAGCTTACTGTCCACAGTAAAGAACATAGTGGCATAGCAAATAAACTTAGTATAAATGTTGTCACTAAAGTCATCTGGCCAAACCAAATTGCTAAGCCACTTCTGGACCAAAGTAATATATGCATTGCTAGTAATAGCCTTAGTGGAACATGGCATAACACTATATATGGTAGTGGCATCATCCCATAAAGGCAGAAAATTGTTGGTAGTCACTAAATGTGGGGGTGCTGCATCAAGAGTGTCATTAGCAAATGTTACTAAGGGCTGGTATTCAAGAACTGGGGGTATGGAATGTGAAACTGAAGAGACATGATGAAGTAAGGGCAAGGAGAGCTAAACTTGGTGAAGAAAGCCATGTAGTTGATCAATCCAATCCTCATATACAGAGTTGTTGCTATTATTAGGAAGAGGGTCACTAGGCTATAGTGGTTGTCATGAAAGTCTATCTGGGCCATGGAAGGTACCTTTAACATATATGAGCTCAAAGTGGAATATCAGAATTGCCATAATCCAGCAGTTCGTGCTAGTGAAGGGCTGAATATCAGGGTTCTAAAGTATACTCTTGATGTAGTGAGCATCAACTTCAATGATGAGGTTCCTAACTCCTATAAAATACATCTGTAAGGCCTGCAAAGCTCAGTAAAGGCTATAGAGCTCAAGCTTGGGCTAACTGAATTGTAATTCTCTATTGTTAAGTATGATAGACCCAAAGTAATTGTAGTGACATTCTTTGTAGTTGTTGCTACAGTACTGGCAGAGGTAGTAGCCTATAGCAATGTATGATATATCAACTACTAAGATGACAGGGTCAGATAGTTCATAGTTAATAGGGACTAGAGGCTTAGCATCTTTGAGAGCATTAATGAGGTCTTGCTGGGTATTGACTTGGTCAGGACCAAACTCAAAAGGAACACTAGCATGTGTGAGTTTTGTTAAGTTGTTAATGTAATAAGCAAAATTCTTAATGAAAATCCTAAGAATGCCAACTATACCTAAAAAGGCTCTAACTTTAGATAGCAACTAGCAAGGACTCCACCACTTGAGCAAAGCTAAACAACTTTCATCTGGAACTTGACTGCTAGGCATGCAAATATGTTCCAAGATCTTGAATATTGGGGTGCATAAGACAAGCTTGTAACCAGAAAACATACTGCCACAGTACTTCATTTGCTGGAGAATCCAGTTAAGAAGCTCAAAGAACTCCCAGAGAGCTAAGCAAATATTTAGGTTAGCAGGATGCTTAGTGGGAATATTGTTAACCAGCTTCTAGTCTTTGGGACCCTTAGTGCCAACATCATTGATAAAACTGAGTATGTTATAGGGGATCTTGAGCTACAGAATGAAGGCAATGTTATCATGGAAAATTAGCACTGAGTTAGTCCAACTCATTGGTAGGGTTACTAAATGGAGAGTGCCAAATAGAGTCTGGAAAGTCATTAAGTCACAGGAGGCCAGGTCAATTAGTTGCTTGTTATAGCCAACAAAAAAGTCTAGTGTCACCCTATAAGTTCATCCAGCAAAAGACTTGGCAACATGATTTGGGAATGGGGGTACTCCAGAATGATGAATAGTGACATAGTTTAGTGGCTCTAGACTATGTACAATCCTGAGCTTACCACTCTTCTTGAGGATATAAAACCAGTGGAATCGATAAGCAGAGTTTAAGGGTTTATAGACACCAGCCTTAATCTTGTTATGGATAATCTCACATACTTCTTTTTCAAGTCCTGGAGGAATAGGGCAATTATGCTGAACCCAGGGGATGTGGAAAATTGTCAGTATCCTAACAGAGGAAAAGAAGTCAGAGCAAAAGCTTCCTTATTCAGAGTCCTCCCAAGTGAAAGCCTTTTCCTACTTAGTGACAAGATCAATGAGGACATTGAGTTTGTTGCTAGTGAGAAAACTAGTGTTGTGGTCCTTAACAAATGTTGCTTGTTGGTTGCTAGTGAATTACTGGGTTGGTATGAATGGGGGAGGGTTTGGATCAAGAGGTGGCATAGTCACTAGTAGATTGCCAAGGATTTGTCACTCAATTCTGAAGTCCTCACTAATATAACTGGCAACAGGTTTGATCTTTATAGTAACTGGTTTGTATTTCTTTTTCATCTGTACTCCTTTTCTTTTTGCAGAATTGTTAGTGATATACTGGGCAGAGAAAGGAAAGTTAACATAGTTTGGGGCAAGGTCTATAATGCAAGTATCAAGGGGTAAAGTCTGTCTAAGAATCAAAGGGTTAGAAATATTAGTGAAAACAAAATAAGAACAAGGAGGTAGCAAAGAAGAGCAAATGTCACTAGCAGTAGTGTAAAGGTATGCCAAGGTAGAGTCTGTATATGTGCAAGATGTTGTAAGTTGTCCAAATCACAAGAAGCTATACACATTGCTAGACCAGTTGAATGGTTATAGCTTATTATTGTCACTAAGTAGTTAGTGTTGTTGCTATTCTGATTAGTGCTGAAAGGACTGGGGTGGTTCTGTCTTGTAGTGAACCTTTTGGCAATTGTTTCTTTTATACTTCCCATGGGGAAACATCAGTATTGTGTGTCACATGCCTGAATTGGGGTCAGTAACTGTAATGGTGGTCTCAATGTTGCTAAGAGTATTGACCATGCTTTTGGTAAGGATATCAAAGGGTTAACCAAGGAGAATGTTGTAGATGGGGGACTATAATATATGGATCTGAAGATATAATGTCAAGTTGCCAATAGTACAGGGTATGTTCCTGGTAAGTCCTAGTAATCTATCCAATGTACTGTTAGTGCTCTACATGTTCAAAATAATACCAGGATCATAGAATATGCCAAGATTGTTAGTGACTTCTGCTGACATGGAGATAATCTGAGACCTGCTATCTATAATACACTCTATTTTTTCTCAGTTGTCAATTAGCATCATAATGGACCTTAGCAACTGGGAATCCTTAGCAACTGTTAAGACTACTAGTTCCTCTCCAGGCAGTAGCAACTTGATATAGGCTTCTACTGGGTCAATTGAAGAGACCTTTGCCTAGGCCAAGGTGAGTCTGTTAGCAGTGCTAGTATTGGAACTTAGTGAAAACTATGGCTCATCCATAGTAAAAGTTAGTAACACTTCTTCAAATATATTGCTAGGGTTCTGTACTATATTAGTATTTGTTCCTGCTTATTGCTTAGGTGTAATGGCAGTCCTAAGCTGATTCCTGATGTCTAGTGCCATAGAGCAGAGCTTACCAACTGAGACTGTAACCTGGGTGTTTAAAACTTGATCAAATACTGCCTTTGATTGTTCAATATCATAAATGGGGGGCATGGTTCTGTAAGCAGCATCATTATGATGATCCAGAGTAGCAAAATTCTTGTTAGCAGGTGGAGTGTAGCAAGAAGGGATTCCAGAAAATGAATGTACTGGGGGCTAGAGAACAGGTTCTATAAGCTTAGCAATGGGTAGCAAATCCTTAGCAACAGGTCATTCTGGTGCTTTGCCTTTGTCAACCAGCTTGACAGTGGGAGGTGGTGCTTAGTTAGGGGAAGGGGTAGTTGCCAGTGCATTGCTAGTCATTGGTGGAATAGGAGTCTTGTTGCTAGTGGTTTGGTAAAGAGCTTAGGGAACCTATACACTATCAAATTTTTTACCAGCTTGTTGTAGGGCAAATAATTCTCATTTCAAGGCCTTAATACATTTATCCTTTGTTAGCAATCTGCCAGTAGTGATATCCTGCTATAGAACCTCATGGATTAGCAACTGCTGCATAGTTGCTTGCTCAGAGTCAGGGTTAGCATTGGATGAGAGTCTGCCAGTAATAGTCTATCCAGAATTTAAGTGGTGCCATTCCTCAATACAATCCTTGTAAAGCCATTTGCCAAAATAATTTGGAATCATAGCACCAGACAGTAGGACAATCTTGCCTTCAGCATTTTGACAGATTCTTCTCTGCTGGATCATATGTTTTAGTTGGACATAAATGCCTCATACCATAGTATGACCAGATTCACTACAAAAGTGGCAAGTGTTGTTGAACTGATTTTGCTGATGGGGCTGATTACTATTAGTAAAAAGTGCTTCTAGGCATTCCAGAGTACTAACAATTGCTGTAGTTGTTGCCAATTCAATCGCTTCTTGTTTAGGGGCAGGGGGCAGCATAGTAGTAACAGCAGGTGCTGAAAGGATACTGGGGGTGCTAGTAATAGACATAGCAACAGCAGTAAACTTAGTGGTTGCTGTGTCAGTACCCTTTAATACCCATTTTGCACCTTTAAAGACCTATTCCACATTATAAGGATTTTCAGAGTAGTGATTAGGAAGTATAATTTTGAGCTGGCAGATGATTTTGGACCATAGCAATGTAGGGATACCTTGCTGAAATAAATGATGTTCTTTATTTTGGTAAAGTTTACTGTTAGCAAGGAGCTACCTAGCAATCCATTGGAAATCCCAATAGTAGTCAGAAAATTGTTTTAATATTGCTAAACTGCTATTGAAGGTCTGATTGACAAGTTACTTAAGATCACTAAGAGTATAACATGCACTAGCATCAGCTCCAGAGTATAACCTAAGTACTGCCACTTTCTATTTCTAATATATATGAGGCTGGGGAACATTGTCTCCAATTGCCAAGTTGTCACTAAATTCTGGTAAGCCAAGCTAGGTTTCCACCATATCATAAGAGACATAGCAAGCCACATATTCCTTTTTCTGAGTATCATCAGTAATACTACAGTTAGTAAAAAGATACTCCAATTCCTTGAAGTACTGAGGGAGCTCCTTAGGGCAGCTCTTGTCCTATTTAGGAGCTGTTGTGTCATTATGAGGGGGCATCCAAGCATGACAGACAACAGAATCATTATTTATAGCAATTGTTGGTATTGTTGGGGAAAGTAGTATTTGTTGGTTTTTAGATGAAGAAAGAGTTGAATAATTCTTAGGGAAGAAGACAAAGGAGTCAGTAGCAGATAGCAGTGATAATGGAGTGCTAAGAAAGCTCTCTACAAATGCTCCTGAGAAGTCACTAAGAAGTTTACTAACATTAAGAAAATTCCTAGCAGCTTCTAACTCATTTGCTAGCAGTCTGGGCTAGGTATTTGGTGTACTAGAAGGAGTCAATAGCAAAGAATCAAATAACTTGGTGGTAGATTCCAAGCAATGCTTTGCTTGGGCTCTGGTTTCTGATAGAATGATTATCTAAAGTCCTTTGTAGTGGGCTCCAAAATGATGTGCTTCTATGCTACTTAGTTGCCATGCAGAAAACTAGAAGAAAAGACCTAGAGTGCACTGGCAACCAGATAAGGTAGCTGACAGTAAGATGTGGGTGAGGGCAAGTCAGTAATTATCCCAGAAAATGAGAGCTGTAGATAGTAGGGTGAAAAAGGGGTGCAAGTAAAAAGAGTCACTAATGTTAGTCTAAGTCACTAAATAAAAGATGGAATTGGAGTAGAAGGTAAAGTAATATGTGATGGTGATGTTGGTAAGGTAAATGGAAGTCACTAAGTGGAAAAGGAGTTAAGAACACATTGTTAGGCAAATAACCACTAAGAAGATGTCACTAAGGTAGGTAAAAATCTAGCAATAAAGGAGAACATAGAAACAAGAATGTAAGTCAAAAGAGGAGTAAACAAAGGGACATATGAGACTTGTCACTAGCCATAGTCACTAATATTACTAAGATACTGAAACACAAAGGGCACCCATACTTGGTACTGCACTAAATTGAGGATGAGTTTGCTAAGGCTTGTTACTAAGCCATTAATGAGAGTAAGAATGAATGAGAATGAGTTCTGAGGCTGAGAGAGATACTGAGGGGCAAGTACTCAGGGTTACTCTACCTGTTTCTTTGTTGTTTTACTAGGTATATACAGGGAGTATTTATACTATTTGTAAGTAATATAGCCTAAAAAGAAAGATGGTTACTGCAGATAATGGTGTCTGCCAAACTGCATGCTGGGTGTCAAGATGGTAACCAAATATAAGTATCCAATGTCAAAAAGTACATACTATATGTCATAATGAAAATAAAGAGCATACCAAACATCAGTATTTGAAGTGTAAATGCCATCCAAGTATGTTAGTAATGAAGAGTCCAAGAAGTCACATGTTCATATGTTTCTTTTGAAAGCAAAGGGTCTATATTGCTAAAAATTGTTGCTAGTGAACATTGCTAAAGGGGGGCTTTTGGTGAGGTCATTCTAGATATATAGTCTAAGCTTTATATGATAAATGCTCATAATCTAAAAATTCCTGTAGTCATTAAGGTCTTGTGCAAATCTCATGCTGATCCCCAGGTCATGTGCTGTCCCAATAAGATAGTCAGAGATGTTGGTAACTGTACTCAGCAACAGATGGGTCTTTTCACTGGCATAAAAGATCCCCAAAATTAGAGATGCTCAAAAAACTGTCTCAATGAGTGAATATTTTAAAATGGCCATCACTCCATCAGTTTTGATTTAAATTACATAAACTAAAATGCAATTTGTAGCTGCAATGTTATAGTATTTTACATGATTTAATCAGAATTTTAGATACTTCCAATCTTTCATGCCAATGTCATCTTTCAAAAAGTATAAAACATTAGGACAGTTTTTTGAGCCACTGTATATTAAGTAGTTCATTCTAAATGTTTGTCCATCTATAAGGCAGTAGCTTCTTTGCTGCTGATATCATTAGCCCAGCACTCTAATATAATATTAGCTGTATCTAAGGAGCCACTTGTTTCAGCTTCAGGTACAATGATAGTAGCAATGTTAGTTAATATAGCCATATCTAAAGGGCCAGGAACAATAACTGGAGTTATCTCTAGGCTAGTGTCAGCAGACACGGAAGGCTCATCAGCTGAGTTCAGTTCTATGGACTTTTCCATGGAAGCATCCCATGGAGATATAGTGAAGCTTGTAGATAGTATAGAGGTAGACTCCACAAATAACAACAAGAGCTCTGCCTTAGTGGGATGGGCCTCAGATAGGAGCACTGCTACTGCCAGCACCTCTACCTTAGTCAAGGCAGCATTCACCACCTTTGTAGGACAGTGCAGAAGGTGAGTAAATATGAGTAACTTCTCATAGTATAGCCATTTAGCTATACACAAGAAAAAGTGGCCTCAGCTCTTGTAGATTTGGAGGAGCACTCTGAAGTGCTTCCAATTATCATTAGTGGGTATATATCACCTATTGTAACCTATCAGATGTAGGGATTCTTCAATAGACTGGAGTCAACAATGATGCTCATTGTCAACTCTTGTTAATAGGTCCATGTGTATGATGCTTTCTGATCAGTAGTGATCTAAGAAGCATATTCCATAGATATATGCATAGTTCATATAGGTAAGAAGTATATAGTTTGCAAGGAGGTAATAAATGACCTCTGTTTTACTAAGATTATTAATTTACATAGACAGCACCTATAGTCTATGCAGTGTAAAGGTGAGGGTCTAAAAGAGTCAAAGTTCCTTACATATTCATAGCAACTATCAACTACATTGCAATAGAGATGGAGTTGAGCTACTACCATAACAAACAGCTGTATATAAGCTGTTCATATATGAGATGAGGCTAAAGTAAAAGACTAACCCAAGATATAGCTGAAGATCAATTGATGGTCTATAAAAAGCAAAGCATCAATAGTTATACTAGAATACAGGTTCTGAGAATCTGGATGGCCATAGTATATAATATGTTGCACCTATGCATTAATATCAAAGTGTTAGTCAATCAGGACTTGATTAAGTCCTGTTTTCTAAGTGTTATTATCTGTATAGCCATGCATAGCTGACATTTAAGAGGGTAAGAGGACAAATTACCTATAAGGGTCCCCTTTTAGTAGAGAAGTGGCTGGCTTCTCTAGAGTCAACTCCAGTACACACTTTATAGTGCAATCCAGCTGATTAGTCACTATATAATAGAAGATCCAGTGGAACTTCTGGATAAGCAGAGTAGCATGTACTCTTTCCTCTATGGTGATGCAAGAATTTGACTTACTGATAATACAGAGCATTAGCTACAGCTACTCTGGATTCATAGGCATTTTTTAAAGAGTCTACTAATAGAGATATTCATATTGTAGAGAAAAATATGTGATCTCCACTATTTCAGTAGATTGGGCAAAAAGTGTCTTATTGCTTATAAAGACTGAATTGGACATTAATGACCAATAAGTAGTTGGAGTATAGTATACTCTGGAAGTCATTGTGGCACTTATAGTGCTCTTATATTCAAATGGTTTCTCAGCTATCTGAGAGGTAGCTAGGCACTGTATTATTGAGACATTTGAAGTCTATCTTGGCCTTCTGAATATCAATAGCTAATAGCTATTTGGCATTAGTATTATATACTTTTTTATAACAATGCTCTGTAGCATTGTCATCCAAGTCACTATTCAAGATATAGTGCTTGGACACTGTGATATTGTTCCTATAATCAGTCCTCAAGTCAGAGGAAGCTGCACTGCTAGCTGTTTCTTGGAAAGACTAGCTTGGAGTAATAAAGAACTCTTTGTTATGTGGATTCCATTGAACTGGTGGAATATGTTCATAGAACAGGGCTTGGGGCATTGTATAGGTCCTTGACTCAAAGACTTTAATTACTTCCACCTCTGATCCCTATAGTACATTTGTGGGATAGACAATTGAGGTGGTAACAACTACTAGGTTGTCTATTAATAAAGTTGTAGAGGCTAGCTTCAAAGGGCTGGCTTTGGCTATAGCTAATTATAATAGCTACAACTTTAGTCTGTGCTGGCCTTAAAAGTCTAGCTAAGGCCTAAGGCACTTTAAAGTCAGGGTACACATCTATTAGCTAGTCCTTATAGAGCACTAGTAGTGCTTTTTGGGTTGATGATTCCTTAAGAAGCCCTAAAAACTCTGTATGAGCCTTTTTACCTCAGAAGAGTAGGAAGATAAAGCTATCTGCTTCTTTAATGCTGACCAGAAGAGTGCCCCAATAAAATACAAGGTCTATAGGGGTAGGGCCCATAGTGGTGCCACAGGATATGGCCTTTTTAGTTAAGTTATACTGTGGTGATACAATAGTTGCTAATGTAAGAATATAGTAGAGTAGGTAGAAGATATGAGGGATTGAGGGCATCTTTAGCAAGAAACTTTAGACAACTTATAGCTCTATAAGCTATGTGGTCACAGGAATTCTAGCAGTATGTAGTGCTACAATATATTGTAGTCTCAGTGTTAGTGGCTGGACTTAGTTAATCAATAGATATGGTAGGTCAACAATGACCTGCCACCATATCTGCATAAGTAGGGATCTCAGTTTCTGCTGCTAATTACCCCAATGCAATAGAGGTGGACAAGAAGGGACCAAAGTCCATCATATCAATAATGTTATACTGTTTTTTCTATAGTAAGTATACCTGCCACTGCCTACTACAGTATGTGGCAAAGCAACTAAAAGTTGCTTTCAGAGCTAAAGGAAAACAATGGGCAATAATCAAGACATTGTCATCTGCACCAACAATAGAGGCTGAGTCCTTCTTATTGACTATATGGAAAATAGTTGAGCAATACTTTTTGATGAAAAAGAAGGGTAAGAGCAAAACAAAAGAATCTAAGCCCTCAATCATAGCTAATGAGCAGATTGCTCAGCTGCTCTAGTGGCTGCACAATGCTAGAGTACCAGAAAATGTCAGTGCCAACATCCTCAATAATCTCCTAGTACAGTTAGCACTTGCTCAAGTTCTTAATGAACTTAATATAGTAAGGAATTAAAGGGATGAAGCATGTGTGGACCTTTTCTAGTCAGTATTAGGGAAGTAGATAGCTTCCTCTCCCTACCCTTCTGAGGCAAAGAAGGTTTATACAGTGCCTTGGGAGCCTTTTGAGAAATTATCAACTTAGAAGAGACACTACTAGTGCTTTATAATAATGATGTTTCTGCTAGCAAGGACCAGCTCATAGCCATGCACTCTGACTTTAAGATACTCTAGGCCTCAGCTGGACCCTTAAGGCTAGCACAGACCAAAGCTGCACCATTATAGTTAGCTATAGCTAAGACTAGCTTTACAAAGCCAGCCCCTACAACTTTACTAACAAATGACCCAATAGTTATTGCCACTTTGATTGCTTATCCTGCAAATGTGCTATAAAGATTAGAGGTATAAGTAATTAAGGTCTTTGAGCCAAGAACCTATACAATACCCTAACCTCTGTTCTGCTTACATATTCCACCAGTTTAGCAGGATCTACATAATGAAGAATTCTTTATCACCCTATACCAGTCTTCTTAAGGAGCAGCTGGCAGTATGGCTGCCTCTGACTTAGAAACTGATTATAAAGATAATGTTGCAGTGTCTAAACACTATATCTTAGACAGTGACTTAGATAATGATGCTACAGAGTGTCATCATAAAAAAGTATACAATGCTAACATCAAATAACTGTTAGCTACTGATACTGAGAAGGCCAAGACAGACTTCAAGCATCTTAACAATATAGTGCCTAGCCATTTTCCAGATAGCTGGGTAACCATTCAGATACAAGGGTACTATGAGTGCTGTAATGACTTTTGGGATATGCTATACTTTAACTACTATTGGTTATTAATAACCAATTCAGCTAGGTTCAGAAATTGGAATAGCATATTAATGGCAGATGGTAGTGGGACTTAGTGTGGGAAGTAGTATGAACTCCAATGAAGTCAAATTGTAGTAAAATGGCTATGAGGCATAACCGGCATCAGCTGAAAAGGGATCGGGCCAGAGAACTAGTTGGAGTGTCTGTAATTACCATCTCTATTATGTACTGCAGGGCTTAGGACACTATGGTCATGTGTAAAATAGGCTTTGTAGATAAATAAAATATTTCATCATTATCATCAGTTTTTGTAGGCAACAAGGTGCTTTTTGCCCAATCTACTGAAATAATGGAGATTGCATATTTATCTCCATAATATGAACATCTCTATTAGTAGGTTCCTTAAGAGATGCCTATAAATTTAGAGCAGCTGCAGCTAATGCTCTATATTATCAGCAAGTTAAATTCTAGCATCATCATATAAGAAAAAGTATATACTGCTCTCCTTATTTAGAAATTCCACTAGATCTCCCACTATATAGTGACTGATTAGTTGAACTACACTATGAGGTGTATTCTGGAATTAACTCCAAAGGAGCTAGCCACTTGTTTGCCAAAAAGAGACCCTCATTGGCAATTAGTTCCCTTACTCTCTCAAATATCAGCTATGCTTTGTTATACAGATAATAATACTTGGGGAGTAGGACTTAATTAAGTTCCAATTGACCAACACTTTGACATTGATATGTGAGTGCAAAGCCATGCTTGGCCATACAAATAATAACACTTGGAGAGTAGGACTTAATCAAGTTTCAATTAACCAACACTCTGACATTGATGTATGGGTGCAATATATCATGTACTATGGCCACCCAGGTTTTCAGAACTCTATATTTTGGTATGGCTATTAATATATTGCTTTATATAAACTGTTGATTGGTCTTTGGCTACATTTTGAGTCAGGCTCTTGCCCCAATCTCACTTTATATGCAAATAGCTTATATATAGCTATTTGCTATAGTGATAGCTTAGCCCTATCTTTATTACAATGTAGTTGATAGTTACTGTGACCATATAGAGGACTTTGACCTTTTCAGACACTATACCTTCATAGTGTATAGGCTATAGGTGCTGCTTATACAGATTCATAATTTCAGTGAAACAGAGGTTGTTTGTCATTTCCTTGCAAACTATATGCCTCTTGTTTAGGTAAATCACATATATATCTATGAAAAATACTTTTTGAATATATTATACATATAGACCTATTCATCAGAGTCAACAATAAACATTATCATTGACTCTGATCCATTAGTAAACTCCTGTACCTGGTAGAGTATAATGAGTAGTATACATCCACCAATGATAATTAGAAATGTTTCAAAGTGTTCCTCTAAATCTATAAGAGCCAGGGTTACTTTTTCTTATATATAGCTAAATAGCCATGCTATAAAGAGTTGTCCATATTCACTTACCTTCTGCACCATTCTGTAGAAGTAGTGGATGCCACTTTGGCTGAAGCAGAGATACTGGCAGCAGCAACACTCTTATTTAAAGCCCATCTTCCTAAAGTAGAGCCCTTGTCATTATCTGTAGAGTCTACCCCTACACTATCTATGAGCTCTAGTATATACCTATAGAACACCTCTACAGAAAAGTGATTTAAAATAAAAACTAAAAAATATGAGGTAGTATAAAAGTTGAATATTTAAAGAAGAAAAAATATATAACTATTGTCTTTATTTCATCAATAAAGCTCTGATACAATTTGAAAAACTTTAAAAGACTTTTCAAATATACCTTTGCCTACAGGACCTTCTAAAAATGTTCTAAATAATGATCTTTTATTTAGTAAAATCACTATAGTCTTTAGAAAGAATTTTTGTCAAATACTGCTAGTTATTTTAAAAAAATTAAGACAACAAATTATTTTTGCTTCTCTTAGTAAAGGAAAATTATAGAACAGAATTGAAGTATTCTATTTAGTTCAAAATATGTAACTAGAACAAACTTCTGAAAATATTACTCATATAAATTGGCTATTAAATATTGGTACTGGAAGAAATCTTAGATTTGAAGAAACAATACAAATTCTAGAAATTATAATGTGCAATGATAACTTAATTAAAGAATTGATTGTATCTATTTATTCTAATATTATACATCATCATAATGATCAATATTATTTAGATCAAACAATTCTTTTATACAAAAATTCTGATATAAATAAAATTAATTCAGATATTTTTTAAAAATTTCCAGGTCAAGAAAAAATTATATAGAGTGGAGATTCTGTACATATTGAAACAGACAATGCCAATGGTTTTTTTCTATATCCTATGAAATATCTTAAACTTACTAACAGCAAATGGATTACTATTAATTAAATTGTTGGCACTCCAATTATACTTCTTTAAAATTTAGATTCATCTAAAGATTTTTACAATAGTATAGAATTAATCATAACTAATATTGGCCATTGTGTTCTAAGATGTTGCATTATTAGTAGCAATGTCAAATTTGCAGGATTTTTTATTTTTCTTTCATATATCAACATTGATACTTCTGAAGAAGATCTTTTAATTCTATTATATAGAAGATAATTTCCTGTAAGATTAACATTTGCAATGACTATTAATAAATTACAAAGCTAATTAATTAAATATATTGAATTAGATCTTTAATTCTCTGTATTTTTACATGAACAATTTTATGTTGTACTATCTTAATGTATATTTGACAATTATATCAAGGTAATTTTATCATTGGACAATATATTAAAAAAGATAGCAAATATTGTTTATCAAGAAATCCTTAGTGATTTACAAATATAAGTATTGCTATTAACAAATTGAAATATCTTTACTAACTTTTATAAATTTCAGTACTTAATAGTTTTATATTTGAATAATAGTATTGTAATTATAATATATTGTATAGACTATACAATATAGTATATATAAAAAAATTAAGACTAAGACTGGATATCTGTACTAAAAGCATGGTCAAAACACTTTATAAGTATAACTATTGACTTAATAGAGAGAAATTTAAAAAAAATAAGTTTAAAAAACTCTTTAGATTAGTATAACTAAATTATTATATTAAGATAAACAAAGATTTACTATAGTAATACTATCTAAGTTATTACTAGATTAAATAAAGACAACATCTTGTAATTCATAATGTATTTAGTTTAATTCAATATTTTAATCTAATTTAACTACTACATAATACATTAATATACTTTTATACTGCTTAGCTGCTATACAAGAAATTAAATAGGGGCAACCTATAAGTACATTGACAATCAAATAGGGTAACTGACAATAGAAAGTGTAAAGACAAGTTGATAAATGTCTTAAAAAACAAGAGCTAATATAGTAAGAATAGAAAAAAAAAACAAGTAAAAGTAGTTACTAATACTAGCTTAAGTTACTAAATACTAATAAAAAATTACTAATCTGTTAAAGGTAATATGTTCCTATACTGTCTAACTGCTGTATAAAAAACCAAAAGAAGTTTTAAAATGTACTAGTAACTAAATAAAGTAGCTGATAGTAAAAAAGAAGTGAAAGCAAGTTAGTAATTGTTTCAGAGAATAAAAGCTAAAGGGGATAGAGGTATAAAAAGAATATAAGTGATAAAAATTGCTAACATTAGTCTAAGTTATTAAATATTTATAAAAAGTCACTAAGACACTAAATAAAAAATAGAAGAGAAATAAAGGAAAAAGTAGTAGCTAATAAAAATGTCATTAAGAGTAAGCAAAAGACACTAAAGTATAAAAAGAAGTAAAAGATGAGTTGTTAAGAAAATATCATTAAGATTGGTAATAGCTTAACAATATAAAGGGAAAAGAAGCAAAAATATAAGTTAAATGTAAAGAAACTTTGAAAACAGACATAAGAACTAGCTATAGTTGCTAATATTGCTAAGACACTTATAATATTATAAAGTACCTATACTTAATGCCATATTAAATCAAGGACAAGATTATTAAAGCTTGTTATTAAGCTATTAATAATAGTGAAAGTAAATAAAAATGAGCTCTAAAACCAAATAAAATAATGAGCAAAATACTTTAAGACTGTAGTAGATAGTAATAAATGATAATTCTTCTTTTTGTTGTTTTTTAGGTATATACAGAGAGTATTTATACTATAGTAAGTAATATAATCAAGAATAGAAAATTGGTTGCTAAAAATAATAGCATCTGTTAAGATATTTGAAGTACTATTTCATTGTTTGAATAGTAATTATTTATAAGTACACAATGTCAGAAATGTATACAAAATGTGTCAAATGGAAAAAAATAAAAAATTATCAAAATAAACATTTAAATAAACATACCATATATCAATATTTGAAGTAAAGATGTCAATCAGTACAAAAACAATAAAGGGTCCAAGAAGTCACTTATTCATAATATGTTCATTTAGAAAGAGAAATGCCTTTGTCACTAAGATTTATCAGTAGCAAATGTTATTAAGGAAGTTTTCAACCAGCTCATTCTAGATTTTTGATTTAAGCTTTATATGATAAGTATTTATAATCCATAAAATTCTTGTGGTTACTAAGGTCTTATGTAAAGTCTTGTGCTAAATCTTAAGTTATATGTTATTTAAATAAGATATTTTGAAATAATAGTAATTGTACTCAATAATAGATAAATCTTATAATCTTCCTCTATATTAAAATTTTGACTGTCCTCAGTCAACCAAGTTCCATGACTGCTTGCATAATTTACACACTAAAAAAAAAATGCATAAAAGGCTGACACTTAACTAGACTTCAGTCCATTTTCTCCACTTTTTATTTCTTTTTATCTTCTTTTTTATCTTATTACTAATCTCTGACCAATTGTCATGGCCTTATTTATTGCTAATCAGATGGATAAACATAAAATAGTCTAAGCTTTCTTTAACTATGTTGATTACCTTCTTGCCACTATATATACCTTATTAACAACCAATTTGAAGTTAGCAATAACTGCTATAATTAAGACTTGGCTGTGATAGTTCAAAACTGTAGATAGTGGAATGGCCTAGCCTGTCCTAACAAAGGTGGATCAAGAGTGTTGTGCCTTGTATGAAAAGTACAAGGGGAAGGATTGAATGTATAAGTTTGACAAGCATTTTGTAAGTGAATCTTACTTTTCTTTATTTTAACAATATATTGATAATTTTGCTAATGTCTTTTGTTAAGCTTCTCTACTTTTACTTAAGTACTTACTTGAAGATTTGGAGGCTGATATGATAGTAAGTAGTAGTAGTGTCACTTGAGTTAGTAGCATTGTTAAGGTAACTTTAGTTTTTCAAGAACTTATCTTTTGACAACTAATCTTTCTTTCAACACCTCCTATATAAGTTGGCAATAGCAACAAGGACTAAGTATAGTGAGGGTTGTGGGAATACCAGGGAGACTGGCCCTTCTACTTTCAAGCATGTTGTTGGTGGCATTGCTAAGGAGCTAGTAATATTGTTAAAACACTATAAGACTTCTAAGGGTAAAGGAAAGAAAAAGGAAGAGGAAGAGAATAAATTTGAAGTAACTTTCTGTTTAGTTGTTAGTACTGAGTGACCACTGTTAACTCATCACCAGAAACCCCTTCAAGACTCCTTTATCAATAAGGAATTAGTAAGACTTCTTCATTGGAAGAAGGCTTCCACTATTATAGATACTAGTATAACTGTTGGTATTATGTTAGAAAAAGCCAAGGGAAAGATAACCATATTGCTAGCAGAACAAAGGGCATTCAGAGATGCTCAGAGAGTAGTAAGTTTTAGTGGCTAATTTTAAGTTGTCACTAACTTCCTAATAGTATGATAATTGCTAGTTTAAAAATGACTTTGAGGGCTGCTGATATCTTACCAGTGCTTAACCTTACTACCATTGCAATAGCATAAGGAAAAAGTGTTTTTACTAAAGCTATTCTTTGTATAGCCAGAGTAAAAAATTTGTAGGAAGGATAGCAATTTATACAGAATTGATATGATAGGCTTAGACCTTTGTTAAAGCCCAATAAGAGTTAGTAACATCTAAGTGGCTGATTTTAATCAAGCATTCCAGCTTAAATCTTTCAACTGAGCAAGACAAAATGACAGTAAGAGGTCAGTTGGTTGCTAAAGGTAAGCATCCTCAAAGGAGTCAGCAAGAAGTTGTTAGTAGAAGCAATAGAAGCAATAGCAATAGCAATGATGAGCTTCTAGTCAAATAACTATATATTGTCACTGTCAAAACTGAGTCCACAGCAAAAGACATTGTTATGAAGGTAGTGATGCTAATAGTAACTAGTATTGAGGACATATGGGAAAGAAATAATAATATAGGGAAAGTAGCAGCAGAAAAGGGAGATGTCAAGAAAAAATAGGCTAGTATTGAGGCAACAAAGAAGAGAGTGAGTATGGGAAAAATGATTGTTAAAGATGATAATAATATGGAGGCAGAGGTAGAGGCAACTCCTCTCTTGATAAGTTTTTATAGTTACTAACACTTTTGCTAACTTTGTCACTAGATCCTATGTACCTCCTCTTCTCTTTATAAAATTAGTGATGATGAGCTAGAATAGGTAGGAAAAGACTTAGTCCTTCTAGAATCTCTGATACCAATTTCATTACTTCAAAGTTTTAGAGATTGTATAGTAAGACTTAAACAATACTTTAGGTAAGAATTAGATATCATTAAGTCTAAATTGCTTGAGATTAAGGCTTGCTATTCTATTACTAGGTGTTCTGTTACTACTTTGGAAGGATATTAGTAGGATTGCCAAGCCAAGAAAGCTTGGCAAGAGAAAAATGAAGTTGTTGTGAAGGAATAGGAAGAAGTAAAGGAGGTGTCTAGTGATGATGTCAACCTCAATACTTAGTGATCACCACCTTCTTTTTCTACACATTGCAGATTAACTTCCTGAAAGGGTTTTATGTTTTGTTGTTTTAATAGTTAGACTGGCCCCTTTAAGGAGCTTTTTGAAAAAAATTTGCATATTGTAAACTGGATTTAGAAGAAAATTAAGAATAAGAAATAAGAGGGTAAGTGAAATAGTATAGGGTCTAAAATCAAGAAGAAAAGATAAAGATAAAATGGTTGCTACACACTAGCAACAAAAGGAGCAATGCTCAGTAAATTATCATAGTGTAATAACCCTAAGGAGGTGCCAGTTGCTAGCAAAAAGTCACTAAATACGATATTATAGCAAAAAATATTAAGAATTAAAAGTTTGTAAAGTATTTAAATGAACAAGAGATAATATAAGATAGACAAAATAAAGAATTTAATGTTTTTGTATTGTATATGACAGTTTTTCTGACTGTTTAATAAATGTATAAGTGAAGTAGAATGTGAAAAGAATGTTGCTAAGGTTTAACAAATGGTTTTTAGTTGTTGTTTTTATTAGTAACATTACTAATGTCATCATCATCCACTAGATTAGTTTGTTTAAGTTTACATAAACAGAAAGTATTAATGTCAAAAGTGTTACTAGACACTGATATGTGTTCTCTAGTAAAATAAGAAACCAAGTAAAAAGTGGCTACTAGTCAATGCAGAACTGAGCTATCTAGTTTATAAAGAATATAAATGCCTTCATAGTTATAAGATATCACTATCAAAAAGCCTAAGTAATGAGGCCTCATCTTCTTGTTATGAGTAACTTCAATCCTAGTGTTCCTCATCAATATAAGGTTGCTAGTTTGAAAGTTGTAGTTATAGATTGTAGTAGCATGTTCTGCTTCAAAATGGATAATAGCTAAATGACAAGCACTAAAGACAGTATTTTGGAGTTGCTTAAGATCTTCTTGGTGATATTGTAAATCAATTGCTTAGCAAGCTATGAGGTTGATAGAAGATATGAGGGAATTTGTCAGTGATTGCAAATATATTGCTTCAACTATGTCAGCAGAAAGAAGAAGATGAGTACCAGTAACAGTATAGTAGGGGGAACAATCCATTCACTTGCATACTATAACATGTTCTGACCAAAAAACTGAGTAATAAGAAGTACTTCACCTGGCTTAGTCACCTTTAACTGTCTTAAAAAGAGCCTAGTGAATGACAAAGTGAAGTTACTCAACTATACTATTAGTGCACTTGTTGTAACTAAAGACCTGAATATGGTGCAAGTTATACTTCTTTGCTAAGTAGGCAACTACCTTTAGAATAGAAGTGCTATTGTCAGTAATGATTTTGCTAAGGGTACTTCAGCAACAAATGACATTTTCATTTAACCACTTAGTAATAGTGTCACTATTCTTTCTAGTAAGCATACAGAACTCAAGATAATGTGTTAGCAAACAACATCCTTAGATAATATACTTAAACCTATTAGAGAGTGGCATGAACATAGTGTCAATATATATTTTGCTAAATAAGAGTGCTAGCATAGTGACAATTGGTAAAATAAGTACTTTTGTCATTTGGTGAACCTGATAAAAATAACAAGTATGGATATACCATATAATATTGGCACTAACTTGGAGCCACCAAAGGCATTCTAGTAAGGCTGAGCAGGTAGTAAAAAGTCCTCTATAGCCTAAGTCATCATGCATTGCTTGCAAAACTCATAAGTAGTGGTTAGTAGGAATAAACAGCTTGTAGGCACCATATCTATTCCATCATCAAAGCTTACCATCTGCAGTGAAGAACATAGTAACATAGTGAATAAATTTAGTATAGGTATTATTACTAAGGTTGTCAGGCTTGATTAAATCGCTAAGCCACTTCTGGACCAATATAATATGAATGTTGCTAGTAATGGCCTTAGTGGTACATGAAATATTACTATATGTAGTAGTGGCATCATTATGTAATAGTAGAAAATTGTCAGTAGTTGCTAATTGTAGGGCAGTAGTATCTAAAATGTTGCTGACAAAGGTTACTATGGGCTGAAACTCAAGGACTGGTAGCAATTGTGAAGCTAAAAAGACATAACAAAGGAGGAAGAAGGGGAGCTGGACTTGGTGAATAAAGCCATATAGTCTGTTGATCCAATCTTTATATATTAAGTTGTTGCTATCATTAGGAAGAGGGTCACTAGGCTGTAGTGGTCTTTGCAAAAGTCTATCTGAGCCATAGAAGATACCTTTAATATATATAAGCTCAAAGTGAAACATCAAAATCACCATAATCTAGCAATTCATACTAGTAGAAGGTTGAATATCAGGGTTCTAAAGCATATCCTTGATATAGCAAGTGTTGACTTCAATGATGAGGTTCCTGACTTCTATAAAATACATTTATAGAGCCTGTAGAGCACAATAGAGACCATAGAGCTTAAGCTTAGGCTGACTGAATTATTATTCCCTATTGTTAAGTGTGATGGATCTAAAGCAATTGTAGTAACATTCTTTATAATTATTGCTATGGCACTGGCAGAAATAGTAGCCTATAGCAATATATGATATATCAACTAATAAGATGACAGGGTTAGGCAATTCTTAGTCAATAGCAACAAGAGGCTTAGTGTCTTTGAGAGCTTTAATGAGGTCTTACTAGGTGTTAACTTGATCTAGGCCAAACTTAAAGGAAATTCCATTATAAATGAGTTTTGTTAAGTTGTTAGCATAATGAGAAAAATTCTTAACAAAAATTCTAAGGACTCTTACCATATCCAAAAAGGCTCTAACTTCTGATAGCAACTTACAAAGGCCCCATTACTTAAGCAGGGCTAAGTGACTTTTGTCTAGTACTCAGCTACTAGGCATGCAAATATGTCTTAAGATCTTGAATGTTAAAGTATATAAGACAAGCTTGTAACCAGAAAATGTACCACCATAATACTTCATTCTCTGAAGGATTTGGTTAAGAAACTCAAAGAACTCCCAAAGAGCTAAGCAAATATTTGGATTAGTGGGATACTTAGTAGGAATACTATTAACAAGCTTCCAGTCTTTGGGACCCTTAGTACCAATGTTGTCAATGAAACTGAGTATGTTATGGAAAATCTTGGGCTATAAGATAAAGGTAATATTATCATAGAAGATCAATACAAAGTTGGTCTAACCCATTGGTAGAGTCATTAAGTAGAGAGCACTAAACGGAGTCTGGAATATTATTAGGTCATATAAGGCTGGGTCAATTAGTCACTTGTCATAGCTGACAAAGAGGTCTAGTGTTGCTCTATAAATATATCCAGCAAAAAAATTAGCAATATAATCTGAAAAAGGGGGTACTCTAGAATGGCAAATGGTGACACAGTTTAGCAGCTTTAGACTGTGTACAATCTGGAGCTCACCATTCTTTTTTAGGACACAAAACCAGTGGGATCTTTAAACAGAGTTTAAGAGTTCATAGATGTCAGCCTTAATCTTATCACAGATGATTTTGCATACTTCTTTCTCTAGGCCTGGAGGAATAGGATGATTATGCTAAACCCAAGGGATATGGAGAATTATTGGTATCCTAACTAGAGGAAAGAAGTTGAAGCTGTCAGAATCCCTTGACTCTGAGGGGGCTCCTACAGAGCAAAAGAACCACTAGGCAGACTTGATAGCAAATAAGTATATAGATAAGTCAAGAAATTAGAGAACTGAAAAAAGTAAACCTGAGAACTGATAGATTGAAGAGGAAGAGACAGGAGGATGAACACAAGTGAAAAGCAGACACAATAGGTAATCTCCAGACTAAAGTATAATTACAAACTAGGAGACCTTATATACTTATAGGATACTACTAAAGAGGGAAGCTAGAAGTAATCTAAGTCAGGTAGGAGTGATCTAACACAAGTAGAAGTGATCTAAGTCAAGTGGAAGTGATCTAAGTCAGGTAGAAGTAATCTAAGTCAGGTAGAAGTGATCTAAGTCAAGAAAGAGTGATCTGAAACAGGAAAAGCAATTCTAGAAGTGATTTGGAACAGGTGGAAGTGATCTGGAACAGGTGGAAGTAATCTGGAACAGGTGGAAATGATTTGAAACAAGTGGAAGTGATTTGAAACAGGTAGAAATGATCTGGAACAGGTAGAAGTAATCTGGGACAGGTGGAAGTGATCTGGAACCTGTAGAAGTGATCTAGAACCTGTGGAAGTGATCTGGAACTTGTGAAAGTGATCTGAAACCTGTGGAAGTGATTTGAAACTTGTGGAAGTGATCTAGACTTATGGAAATGATCTAAAATAGAAAAAGCAGTCCTAGAGGTGGCTAAAACCTGGATGTAGCTGAAACAGGACTGTGGTTAAGATCTAAGAATGTGACTGAGATCCAGAAAGGAACTATATTGAAGCTAAGGTTGGATGATAGTGAAGGGAGAGGAGAAATGGGATGGATCCTGATAGGAGTGAAAGCTTTTTCATTTAGAATCTTCCTAAGCAAAAGCCTTTTCTTACTTAGCAATAAGATCAACAAGGATGTTAAGTTCATCACTAATGAGAAAACTGATGTCATAGTCCTTAACAAATGTCATTTGTCGGTTGCTAGTGAATTTTTGAGTTAGTATAAATGGGGGAGGGTTTAGGTCAAGTAATGGCATATTTGCTAGTGGATTGCTAAGGATTTGTTACCTGATTCTGAAATCTTTGCTAATATAGCCAGCAACAAGTTTGATCTTTACAGTAACTAGCTTGTATTTCTTCTTTTTCTGTACCTCTTTTCTTTTAACAGAGTTGTTAACAATATCCTATGCAGGAAAAGGAATGTTAAAGTATATAAGGGCTATATCCATAATGCAAGTATCAAGGGACAAAGTCTGTCCAAGAATTAAAGGATTAGAAATGTCAGTAGAAACAAAATAAGAGTAAGAAGGTAGCAAAGAAGAGCTAATGTTATTAGCAGTAGTGTAAAAGTGTGTCAAAGTAGAGTCTGTATATGTATAAGATGTTGTAAGTAATGTATCATCATCCAATTTATAAGAAGCTATATAAGTTGTTAGACCAGTTGAATGATCATAGCTAATAATGGTCACTAAGTTGTTAGCATTGTTGCTATTTAGATTGGTGCTAAAAGGACTGGGGCAGCTCTGTCTTACAGTAAACTTTTTGATGATTGTTTCTCTTGTATTTTCTATAAGAAAATATTAGTACAATTTATTTTATACTTGAATTGGGGTCAGTTACTGTAATGGTAGTTTCTATATTATTAAGGGTGTTGACCACACTTCTGGTAAGAACATTAAAAAGACAACTAAGAAGGATGTCATAGGCTGGAGATTGTAATACATGAATCTGAAAATAAAGTGTCAAGTTGCCAATGGTACAGGATATATTCCTGGTGAGTCCTAGCAATCAATCCAATGTGCCATTAGCACTCTGCATATTCAAGATAATATTAGAATTGTATAACAAGCTAAGGTCATTAGTAACTTCTATTGATATGAAGATGATTTAGGACCTACTATCTATAATA